>JADRCD010202471.1:25333-47137 GCA_019843815.1 Montemys delectorum | reverse complement strand
CTCCATAGAACCTTTCTCTAACTCCTTCATTGGGGACCGTGTACTCAGTTCAATGAATGGCTGTGAGCCTCTACATCTGTATTAGTCAGGTATTGTCAGAGCCTCTCAGGAGATAGCTATATGCTTGTCCTTCCTTCCGTCTCTGCTCCATAGTTAATCTCTGCCACTCCTTCTGTGGGTGTTTGATTCCCCTTTTTAAGAAGGAATGAAATGTCCACCTTTTAGTCTTCCTTCTTCTTAAGTTTCTTGTGGTTTGTGGGTTGTTCTTCCTATATTCCAAACTTCTGGGCTAATAACCACTTATCAGAGAATGCATACCATGTGTGATCTTTTGTGATTGGGTTACCTCACTCAGGATGATACTCTCCAGATCCATCCATTTCCCTAAGAATTTTATAAATTCATTGTTTTTAATAGCTGAGTAGTACTCCATTGTGTAGATGTACCACACTTTCTGTATCCATTCCTCTGTTGAGGGACATCTGGGTTGTTTCCAGTTTCTGGCTATTATAAATAAGGCTGCTATGAACATGGTGGAGCATGTGTCCTTATTACATGATGGAGCATCTTGTGGGTATATGCCCAGGAGTGGTATGGCTGGGTCCTCTGGTAAAACTATGTCCAATTTCCAGAGGAACCGCCACACTGATTTCCAGAGTGGTTGTACCAGTTTGCAATCCTTGTGTTGCTTTTTAATTGCAGCACCAGGAAGGAAACTAAGATCCCAAGGACGACCTGAAGAACGAGCTTTCGCAAAAGCTCAGAGCAGCAGGGCTGACAACTCTCATCCTTTCTTTTCTCCCTCCAGCATCCTTTCTTTTGTGTATGTGGGAGAGGGGTGGACTCACATCTATGGATCCAGAGGTCAACTCCTGTCATCATTCCTCAGGCATCTGCCCCCTGGGTTTTTCTGAGACACTTGCCTGGGGCTCATCAGTTAGTCTAGGCTAGTTGGCCACTAGGCACTAGCAACTAACCTGTCTCCACTTCCTCAGTACTGGGATTTTAAGTGTGCAAAGTCATAATACCACTGTGTGTGCTTGCGTGCTAGTGTGTGTGTGTGTGTGTGTGTGTGTGTGTGTGTGTGTGTGTGTGTATAGACAATGGGGCTAGAACTAGGGCCCTCCTACCACAAAATAAAACTCTAAGTTAACTAATTCATTAATATTTGCAGGATCAGGGTCTTGCACAAACTAAGCAAACAGTCTACTATTGAACTACACTTCTAGCTCTCAATTTTATTTATTTTTATTATTGCTTTCTAAGATCAGCTTTCATATAGGTCAGGCTGGCCTCTAGCTCACAGTGTGACTGAAGAGGGCCTTGATTTGCCCGCCTCCAGCTCCCAAGTGCTGCGATTACAACTGCAAACCACTAAAGACTGAACCCAGGGCTTTGTGAATGCTAGGCAAGGGCTCTACCAACTGAGCTAAATACCAAGTCCATGTTTAATTTTAATTAGCTTCAACTTAAAAGCTGCTCATGGCTACTCATTATCTACTACACTATAGGCAACATGGGTATTTAAAAACACCATGGCAGCCCCTGTACCTATCTTGAGCCCAGGAGAACCAGGACAACCCCCATTAAAGGAAGGATAATGACGTGATTCTAAAAATGCCAGTCAAATAACCCAGAAGGCCTTGAATAGATAGATTCACACATGTTGCAAATGGAGATCTCAGTAAAGTTAAGCCCTTTGCCTTTGAATATATTTAGAGAGGCAAACAAGGAGGCTGCCAGATCCCCAGTGGGAATAAGATGGTGTTCACACGGGAGGCAGACCTGGCAATAAGAAGACATTCCTATCCAGGGAAGGGTGTGGGGAATATTCAGGGTCTGAGCAAATAAGTAAACTTATCAAAGATAAAGGAGAGCCAAGGGAGATGGCTCAGCGGGTAAAGTGCCTGCTTCAGGAACATGAGGCCCTAAGTCCAGATGCCAAGCACTCATGTAAAAATCCAGACATGCTGACACATGTCTATAATCATAGTGCTGAGGCTAGAGATAAACAAATGCCGAGGACTCAATGGTGGACCTATCCAGTGCAAAGAGTGAGCACCATGTTCAGTGAGACTCTGTCTCACTCAAAACACAAGGTGGAGAAACAAATGGGGAAAACATTCTGACATTAAGATCTGGTCTTTATTTGTGCTTAAATAAGCATGCACACACATGTGTGCACGCATGCATATAACTACCACAAAGGGTTAAAAAAGAGCTAAAATTAGAAAGAGCTTATATATATGATATATAAGATAGTGTATAATTATGTACACATACACACACACAAAGAGAGAGAGAGAGAGACAGAGACAGAGACAGAGACAGACAGACAGAGAGAGAGAGAGACAGAGAGAGAGAGAGAGAGAGACAGAGAGAGAGAGAGAGAGAGAGAGAGAGAGAGAGAGAGATATTGATTGGCTCTCTCATACAAATCCTGGGGGCAGCAATACCACAATAGCTATAGGCACATCTACTGCTCAGAACTTGGCTACAAATACCATTCTTCACTAAAACCAAAAAGGTTTCTGTGGTGGTTTGAATAGGTTTGGCCCCCATAGATTCATGTGTTTGATCATAGGGAGTGGTACCATTAGGAGGTATGACCTTATTGAAGGAGATATGGCCTTATTAGAAGAATGTGTCACAATGGAGGAGGGTCTTTGAGGTCTTAACTGCTCTAGCTATGCCAAGTGTGAAAAATACACTTTCCAGTCTCCTGGCTGCCTTCAGATCGAGATATAGAACTCCTGGCTCCGTCTTCAGCACCACGCCAGCCTGTATGCTCCATGCTTCCTGCCATGATGATAATGGAAAAATAAAATTCTGAAACTGTAAGCCAGCACCTTTGTAAGAGTTGCCTTGGTCATGGCATCTCTTCACAGTAATAAAACTCAAACTAAGACAATCTCCTTGGAAAAATGGCTGGTTCTAGGCAGGTAAAATACAATGTAAACTCACAACATCTAATCTCTCCAGCAAGAAAGGAAGTACTCAGTGAAGAATGAAAGGATGAAGACACATCAGAAAAGATACTGGAGCTGGGCTGAACAGGATCTCTATGGCCAAATACAGGTTGAGTGCTATCTCAAAGTAAATGGTGACAGTGACCGTTCATTACCTGTTGAGAACAAAAAAAAAAAAAAGAAACCCACTTGCCTATATGAAATAAACAAAATACAGAATAAAAAGATTAGCATTGTATAACCTAAAAGGAGATAGAGAGAGCCCACCATTACTTCTATGATGTTCCTGACCTGAATTTATAACCTGAATGCCATCATGGATATAATTTAGAAAAGTTCAATATGCAGACCATTCCATAGGATAATAGTCTGTACTCAATTCTAAGGTCATGAAGATCTAAGACAGACTTAGAAATAGTCCCAGACAAAAGAGTGGAATATCACAGCTAGGTATAGAATTCTTCTAAACCAGAGATGCTGGCTAAAATAATAGTGCTGAGAAGATGGGTAAAACCCAGTGAGGTTTGAATTGAGCTTGGAGGAATGTACCAATATTAACTTCTGAGTTGCACAGGCACTTTATGGCTACAGGGTGAAATGTTTCCTTGTTTATAGGAAATTCAGCATGGTGCCTGTCTTAGTCAGGGCTTCTATTCCTACACAAAACATTGCAAACAAGAAGCAAATTGGGGGAGGAAAGGGCTTATTCGCCTTACACCTCCACACTTCTGTTTATCACCAAAGCAATTCAGGACAGGAACTCACATAGGGTAGGAATCTGGAGGCAGGAGTGGATGCAGAAGCCATGGAAGAATGCTGCTTACTGGCTTGCTTCCCCTGGTTTGCTCAGCTTGCTTTCTTATAGAACCCAGGACTACTAGCCCAGGGATGGTACCACCCACAATGGGCTGGACCCTCCCCCTTGATTACTAATTGAGAAAATGCCTTACAGCTAGATCTCATGGAGGCATTTCCTCAAGGAAGGGTCCTTTCTCTGTGATAACTCCAGCTTGTGTCAAGTTGACACACAAAACTTGCCAGTACAGTGCCCATACTTGAGAAACTTCCACTCAATTGGTATTATATCTAAATTAGCCTGTATTGAAAGATGCAATTAAAGAAAGATGTATAACAGGAACTAGGTGTCAAAGAGAACACAAAATAAATGTAAGTAAGGGCTCAGGAGTAGGAATCCAGCCAGCATCCTGCCTGTAAGCCTGGTGAGGTAGCAAAACATTTCCAAGAGACTGTCAATGTGGTGTGTTGAACAGTGTTCTTAACCCTCAAATATGCCCCTGTCCTAAGCCTAGGGCCTCTGAAACAATACCTACTGACATCATTCAGTCTTTGCAGAGTATAATGAGGTAAAGGATCTAAATGATGTCATGTTGACTTAAGGTAGCCCTATATTTAGGCACAGGGCAGACAAAATGGAGGCCTTAAATATCTGCTGTAGTACAATACTAACAATAGCAGAAGATATTTGAGGTACAGAGACACACAGAAATAGTAGGTCAAAGAGTTCACCTGGAACAATGGGGTATCTGAGGCAAATAGCTGCTTTCCTCTGGACTAGCTCACCATTATCCAGTGAGCTTCAGAAACTGCTTGGGGCTGCCAGGCTTCTCAGTACATCTAACAGGAATAAATATGTGAGAGATGGAACCCTTTCTGCAGCCCCTGGGGAGTCTGGCCCCACCAGAGTAATCTATCTTGGGGAAGGAGGCACACAGGGACTCAGGGGGAAAATACAAAGGGGAGATACCATGGCCAATAGAAGGTTAGAGAAGGGTCTGCATGCAGCAAAAGTGACTTCTGTTGCTGCTTCTTGCATTTCAGACTCCTCAGTACGGGGTTGCCAGGTATCTGGGGGAACCACAGGTCAGAGCTGAGCAAAAGCCCTCATCCTGTGTGCCAGGAGGCCTCCTGCTTCCCACAACGGCCCTTCCCGCTACTCAATGGATGATCTGAAGCCTGATCAGTTATTTTATTTTTAAACTCCAGAAGGAAAATAGGATTTAGTAGATTCTAGTAAGTATAGTGTGTATATGTTCATGTGTGTGTGCATGCATGTACCTCACCTTCCACCTTGTTTGAGATGGTTTATTGTTAGAAGCAGGATAGGCCAGATTAACTGGACAGCATGTCTCTGTCTCTCACCTCACTATAGGAATGTTGGGATTACAGACATGTGATACCACATCCAGCTTTATCTGAATTCAGGTCCTCAGGCCTTCGTGGGAAACACTTCACCCACTGAGATCATGCATGCCTTTAAATATATATTTAAGAAAGCATTTTGGTCAAGTCAAATGATGTACCATTTTTCCACCTGAATTCATCCCCACCCTCTCTGTTTCTTTCTGCCCTTACATTTTCCCTCTCACCCTCATCGACCAGAGAGATGTCTACAATCATGCTTTCTTACTGCCAATGCATGTAAATAAACAAAAAGGAAAAAGGACAGAAAAAAAAAGAAGTAAGAAAAGCACAAAGGGGGAGAGATAAAGGAGGAGAGAGGGAAAGAGGAGAGGAGGGGGAAAGAAAGGCAGATGACGAAGGGAGAGAAAAAGGAAGGAGAGAGGGACAACACAGCCAGAGGGAGAAGGCAGGAAGGGAAAAAAGAAAGGGAAGGAGGAGAAAAGGAAGCAAAACATGAGTGAATGCCACACGCCAACAAGGCCATCCCTGCACACACACTTATACACACACATCAGTGAGGCCATCTCTGTACACCCACCTATACACACACACCAGTGAGGCCATCTATACACACCCACCTATGCACACACACACCAGTGAGGCCATCCCTACACACTCACCTACGCACTCTGGAAACCAAAGTGAAGAAGACTCCCCCACCCTCCCGCCCCCCCCCCCTTACAAAAGAATGCCTAGGTGCAGCTATGCCGAGTCTCCAGAAGCTCATTAAGGCTAGCCTGAGCAGTGGGAGGCCACCATGGCTAGGGGTCTCTAAGGGCAAGTATATGGCTACCCCTCAGAGGTTGATCTGACAGACTCAAAGCTCCCAGCTACAAGGAAGACAGTACATCAGTCTCTCTGGTTCAAGTTCCCATGTAGACATTCCAGGCTTCTGCCCATGTGGCCTTTAGCATGCTCTTAAGTCATTTACATTCTCTGAGCAACTTGATCTATTATGCAGGGATAAGAGGCCCACCATGGCAGGAGTGAATCCAACCCCATATAGTGCAAGCTATATAGCTAAGTGTGGAGTCCAATCAGAGAGACTCACAATACATAACATGTCAGTAAACATGTGTTGATAAAGTGCTAGGTTCTAAAGGTTGAGATGAGGCCTGGAAAATCGGATCCACCTCAGTCCTACTTAAGCCAGAGCACCTGTAAGCCTCATGCATGTTTGCCATCTCTACATACCGACCTACACACACACACACACACACACACACACACACACACACTCACACACACACATACACACATACACACACACACACCAGTAAGGTCATCTCTACACACCCACCTATGTGCGCACACACACACACACACACACACACACACACACACACACACACACAAAGTGAGGCCCACCATGCCTACCTCTGGGAGGGAGGTTGCCTATGACTCTCATTTCATGGGCCAAAGCTGCTACAGTTTGGATCTGAAACTACCTCCAAGGCCCATGGAGGCAGTGCAAATGGGGGTGGTGGGTCCTTTACATGGCATGACCTTTGCAAGGTCCTCGGACCATCGAGAGACCTGTTCTTAAGAGGGCTTTGAGACATTAAGGTCCTCTTCTTATTTTGTTTCCTGGTTGGTTTTACTGTTTAATTTTTTTGTTGTCAACTTGACACAGGTCAGAATGTCCTCTCAGCATGTCTGTAAGAAACTATGTTGACCGGTAATTGATGGAGGGCCTAGCCTTTGAGCAGCCCTATCCCTAAACAGGCATGCCTGGGCTGAGCGTGAACCTGAGAGAAAACAAGAGAATAAGTGAGCAACTAAGCATTTATCTCTCCATGTTTTTCACTGCAGTTCCTGATTGACTTCCCTCAGTGATGGACTATGGCCTAGAAGCAGAAGCCAAATAAACCCAATGTCACTTGATAGCCAGGCTTCATTCACAGACCCAGAATGTTGATGCTGGTTCCTTTTAGCCTCTGGTCTTCAGTTCTGGCTCTCTGTTGTTTTGAGTTGGACAGTCCTTTCCACTTTGTCCCCCTCACACCAGGTCTTTGTCACTATAAGGGGATGCTTAGGGGAGCCTTTTTATCTCATTCCCCTCAACTTGGTTCACAGTTAGGCCAAGCAGAGACAACTAGCTCAAAAACAAGAGCCAAACTCTAAAGAACTGGATCCTTGTTTGTACATTCCCAGTCACTGCCTCCAAGCCTCCCTGTCTTTCTCTAAAGACACCATAAAAGGAGAAATCAGAACAGAAAGGACCTTGCTACAGAGCAGACTCATATATTAATTTATAACAGTCCACATGCTCTGGGCATTACCTCACGACCAGCGCCTAGGTTCCATGCAAGTGTGTACCCTAGGACTTGAAACTCCCTTGTATCTGAAGGTGGCTTACTCCAAGGCCAGAGAGCATTTCTTATGAAACACAGAAGCAGACTCTTTAATTCCCAATCCTCCTGTGCTCTTGAGGAGAGTCCAACATTACTTTCCATTCCTCCTGTGCTCTTGAGGAGAGTCCAAAAGAAAGAGCAAAGTAGGGCAACTGAGCCATCACACAGGGAGTCCTTCACTTCAGGGACAGCCAAGACTATGGGTCTGGCTCTAAGCCACAAAGCTAATTAGGGAAACTCCAAGACTCAAAGCTCATGGTCCTGCATAGTAGTAATAGAGGGTGACCACAGTTACAATCAGGCACCGGGTGTTCTAAATTAGCTAGAAGACAGGGAAAAAATGCTTGTGATGATACATATGCTAATTACCCTGATTTGATAACTACACACTACGTGTATAATGAAGCATCACATTGTATCTGACAAGCAGATACATTATATGCTGACAAAAATACAAAATTCCAAAAATAAATTTTTTAAAAGGGGTAGGGCTAGAGAGATGGCTCAGTTCTTCATGGAAGGTCAAGGTTTGGTTCCCAGCACAACATGGCAGCTCATAATTCATTACCATCTATAACTCCAGTTCCTGGGAACCTAATGCTTGGTGTTTTGTTTTTTGTTTTGGTTTGGTTTGGTTTTTTTTTGGCCTCCTCAGACACCAGGCACATAAGTGGTGCAGAGATATACATGTCCACAAAGCAAAAAATAAAATTAAGTGAATAATAATAAACTAAAAAATTTTAAAACACTCTTTGAATCTAGTTTTTGGAGAAATATGAAAAGGGAGTTTCTGAGCAGAGGAGAGCTTAAACACAGAACAGAGAAGGGAGCTGCCACTGAGAAGACCCTCTGCTCCGGGATATTTAAAAGAGAGGGTTTTTGTTGTTGTTGTTGTTGTTTTCTGTTTAATTCTCATAATCCTTTAAAGAAGTTACCAGTACCAGTTTATACAGGGAAGAAACTGAGGCAGGGAGACATCCAGAAATCTGTCTACAGTTCTAGCTACCTATTAGGAAATGAGAGTCCAGAGTACAGTTCAGTTGACTTTCAAATCAGCCATTCTGCCTGTGTCCCACACTGTCCTAAACCGTCCCCTAATCCTCCAGCCCACAACGTACCCTGGGACCTTAACCCTCTATCAGGACCCTCTAGGGTAACCAAGAGCCTTCCTTCCCTGTGTGTGCTCATCTGCCAGCCTGGCTAAGGGCCTTTCCTTATAGCCAAGCTTCTGGAAGCCTCACAGAGCTCAGGACAGGCAAAAGCAATGGACACTGCCCAAGCAGGATAGCTTGCCAGGCTGAGGGTTCTTTCACCCCAGCCCTACCTGGAAACCTCCTGGCTATCCACCAGGCCAGACCAGTTTAGTCAGTTTCAATTTAGAATGGCTTCTTACAACTATAACCAGTTGATTCCAGTGAGACAGGATTGGCTCACTGGACAAGCACTTTCTCCGGGGAAGGTACACTGCTGCCCACCCCCAGTCAGGGTCTTCCATCTGCATTAGACTCCCCTGCTTACTACCCTCTGTGGCTTTTCCCCAAGGTTACGACATCTGGCTCTGCTCTGAATCCATCTGGGTTGTAAAGTAGTCACCTGTTCTCTGGGCCACCAGTCTGGGGTAGGCACCTGCAGAGCCTACCTCTTGCATGGCACCTGCAGCTCCTACCACCTCCCAGGAATCTCTCTTGGGTTGAGAAATTGCCACTTCACTTTGCTAGTAGGTTTTAGGCATGGAAGTAGGGAAGTGGCTGAGGACTATACCCAATCCATTTGCACAGCTTCCTTCTGCTTAGCCCAGGCCCTCAGTGACCACCACGGACCTCTCTCTTACTCCCATTATTTCAAGTCACTAAAGCAAAGTACCTGTACGCTTACACACACACACACACACACACACACACACACAAACACACTCTAAAATTAAAATAATGTCTAATGAATTGTTCTTTCAGTGGTATTTGAAAGAAGACTCAGATGTGTTAAACATGGAGTAAAGTTCATGACCAGAGACAACGCCAACTGCTTAAACCACTTGACTTTGGTTTCACAATAACAGTTCTACCCAAATGATTGTTTACTTTTTTCCTTAAAGGTCAAGATGATAAAGCAGAAAATTCTATGCGTTATATATTACTAGTGAGAATTTTTAGCCTTTTAATAACTTGGATTTAAAATTTTGATCTTGTTTTGTGTTTTGAGACAGGGTCTCATTGTATATTCCTTGGCTGGCCTGGGAACTCATTACATAGACAGGGCTGGTCTTGAACTCACAGAGATGCATCTGTCTCTGCCTCCGCAGTGTTAGAACTAATGGTGTCCACCCCAACATCCAGCTGTTTCTTTATGTTTCAATAGAAATGAATCTTTGAATCCAACAAGATACTATAAACATTCAATAGAAGGCATTTGTAATCTAACACGTATATCCATGCCACTTCTATGAGACCTTTGTCACTCAGAATAAAGTCATAAAAACTGACCTTTGCTTTTAAAGCTGGAGTTGAGGCGACAGCTTGGTCTGTACGCACTTGCCCCTGTGTTTGAACCCTAGCACATGCAGAAGGCGAGCACAGAGGGGCAGTCTTATAATCCCAGTTCTGGGAGGCTTGCTGGCCAGCTAATCTAGCCTCATCAATATCAGGAGGAGGCCCTACATCAAAAATCAAGGTGGGTGGCTCCTAAGGAACAACATATGAGGTTGACCACTGGCCTCCACACATAGACACATGCACACACATCCAAATACATGTGAATACAAATACCTACCCCCCCACACACAATAATTCTCTGAAAGTTGAAAAACAATTGTCCTAAATAACTTAACTGATTAAGGCTTGTGTCTCTGGAAGAGGAGAGAGAGCAGGTTTCACCCAGGCTGGAGGAGGAAGAGCAGGGGACAGAAGCCACAGCTTTATCCCCATTTCCCTCCCCAATGGACCACAATGCCCAAAGTGCCCACCAAAGTGGCCTTTCAATATGAAGATTTGTTGCATGCCCTGTTTTCTGGGGTCCCAGCTCTTCAAACGTGACTTCCCACATTCTATCACAACAACTGGTCCTCACCCCTTCACTTCCAGATGGCTATGAGTGGTTTCCCACTGTCCAGCATCTGCTCAGACTTTGATTTTGGGGGGGGGGGGAATAGGGGGCTGTTATTTTATGCATCTGCATTCCATGGGAGGTTCCCTGCAGATGTGGGGGAACCTTTGCCACTGACCTCTTGATAAAAGATACCCAGCCAGAAACAGGAAATATGCAGCACAATACACAGCTGCTCAGATCTCAGCTGCTCACTAGAATGGCAGGCTCCAGAAGAGAGGTATATTCCATTCATCAAGCTTGCTGGGCCTAGAAGGTCCCTAGTAAGGGTAGAGATGGTAGTAATAGAACAATATGCCCCTCACCTACCTCCTACACTCCCAACAAACATTACCCATCAAATCACCAGGTACATGATTTCCTCTAAGCCTCAAATCAGATCTCCTCTCAAAACATATTACATCTGCTTGTTACCTTTGGATTTTTTTTTTAGGTGTGTGTGTGTGTGTGTGTGTGTGTGTGTGTGTGTGTATGTGTGGTGTGTACATGTATGTGTATATACATGTGTGTATGCACTTGAATGTGTTTTGAGACAGGGTTTCTCTATGTAGCCTTGGCTATTCCTGGAACTTGCTCTGTAGACCAGGCTGGCCTTGAGCTAAGAGATATCCCTGCCTCTGTCCCCAGAGGCGAGTGCTAGGATTAAAGGTATGCCATCATACTGTGATTTTTTTTTTTTTTCGAGACAGGGTTGCTCTGTATAGCCCTGGCTGTCCTGGAGCTCACTCTAGGCTGGCCTTGAACTCAGAAATCCACCTGCCTCTGCCTCCCAAGTGCTGGGATTAAAGGCATGCGCCACCACGACCGGCTATGATTTTTTTTAAAAGACATCTTCTATCTTACTATGTAGTTAAGGATGACCTTGAACTTCTAAACCTTCTAATGCCACCACTTGGGTGCTAGCATAAGGCATGTAGCATCACTCCTACTTTATGTGGTATTGGAAATGGGACCCAAGACACTGCGCATGCTCAGCACACATACTTTACCAACTGAGCTGCTTTTTCACCTCCATCCTGGAAGTCTTGAAAGACCCCCCTCCCTCTTTATGAGACAGAGCCTCATGCATCCAAAGCTAGCCTCAAAATTATATAACCAAAACTGATATGTAGCCAAGGACGACCCTTAGTTTCTAATTCTCTGACTATGTGCTGGGGTGATAGCCATTCATTTTTCTTTTTTCTCTTCTGTGTAGTGGTCAAACCCAGGCCTGTGCGTGTCAGATACACATTTTACCAAGTGAATTATATCCCCTGCCTAGAAAGTACAACTTTCTCCTTTCAGAAAAGCCTAATTTTAGTGAGGATTCTAAGTAAAGATTTTACACACACACACACACACACACACACACACACACACACACACATCAGAACTTCTCCTAGGAGTACAAATGTACTTCAAGTTCTTAACAAAGTAGGCATGCCTGCTTCTCTGAAACAATGCTTCCCAAACTGACAGCTCTGGTTTAAGCAAAGAGACACCACCCAAAAGAAGATGCTGGCATGTTCTTGCCTCGGGAGCATTAGCTGTATGGCAGGCATTATTCTGATCGTGTCACTTGGACTGTCTCATATAATTAATAGAAGAGGGTTCTGATGCTAACACAGCTGACGATCCAAGACTCATTTTTCAGATCCAACGTGTTTCACAGATGAATGCAGCCCAAGTCACACAGGACCAATGCGTGCCAAGAGTGTGCTCACCCGCCCAGGACCTGACCTCCAGCAATTCTGCTTGGGAAGCAGGGCCTTCCTGAAATCCGGCCCAGCCCTGGCCCATCTGTTCCAGCCTGTCACTCGGCCACGTTCTATTTCTGAATGCCCAGCTTCAAAAAGCAGCTCGTAACATCTTCGCAATTTGTCCCAGATGGACAGTGTGGCTTTCATGAAGGATATGCCTTTTCTCCTCCATTTCTGCTGACAATTCTGAGAACAGGGAAGGTTGCAAATCTGTCTTATAACAAACTCAGATGGTGCCAAGGCCTTAACACCGTGAGCCAGCTCGAGAGCTGCTGTTTGGCCTGGTGGTGCTTGCGTTAGACACTGGCATGCTGAGCCACTTGCCCTGTTGGGCCAGCCTTGGGCTGTGGCTCTGGGAAATACCAAGTGTGGTGTCATTCGTCCCTGGGGGATATTCCCTGTGGATCCCAGGTGCAGTCTTGCACCAGCTGCCCTGAGAACTGGGGCATGGGAAAAATGACAAGTGTGATAATAAAATCCATAGTAAAAGTGAAAGCTACTGATTTTCTAGGGATGTTTAGTAAGTAACTGGCAATGAGCCAGGTTGGATTCACAGGTGGTCTCCTCCTTCACCCCTGACCTCTCCTCTGACCTTGGTTTTGGAAAGGGAGATAGGTTTACTTCCTAGAGAAAGAGTTCTGGAGTAGCCAAGGGCTGCTTTTCAGGCTGCAACTCTGAGGAAGTCTTAAACTCTGTTTCTCTTGTGATCAGGAAAGACTTCCCTGTTCAGGATTTTATACCCCCTTTATCCCACATGAATGTGCTCATGACTTAACAGTCTCAGTTTGCAATGATCAGGGTTGTGGATACGCTGCTTTTGTTTGCTACATTGTATCTTATCACAAGTCAGCCTTCCCTGTCACTTTTCTAACACATTCCCACAATCTCTTTTAAGACTCAACCCGTGACTAAAGCCAATGCACTTACAGGCAGTGCATTTCTTGAGGGCAGAGGCCACGTCTTACTCATCTCTGAATCCACATATTTGGCATAGGAGACCCAGTGGATCCATGCTACTTGTGGATAAAAAAGAAAAACCAGGGAGCAAAGGAAGCAAAGCTGCAGGCTTCTTTAGAGTTATCTTGTCCGCTAAAGCCAACATTTCTCTAGCAAGCACTGGCTAAGAAATATGTCCTACCCACTTGATGCGATCTTAAAAACTGGGTGTCCAAGGAGGTGAGGGAGAGGGCTCAGTCAGTAAAGTGCTTGCAGAACGAGCATGAGACATGAGTTCCATCCCCAGAGCTAAGTGAAATGTTATCAGTTTCAGGGACATTCAAAAGCAGGTGTTGGGCTAACTGGGGCCCATTCTCTAAACTTGGGCAAGAAATCCAGGCCCACACACAATACACCTGCAATCCCAGTGTTATGGAGGCTGAAAGAGGTGGATCCCTGGGTCTTGCTGGCCAGCCAGCTCAGCTAAACCGAGAACTCCGAGTTCTGCTTACCCTCCAAAGAAAGAAAAAGAAAGAAAGGAAGAAAGGGAAGGAGGTAGCGAGGAAAGGAGGGAGGGAGGGAGGGAAGAAAGGAAAGGAAATGGAAGGAAAGGAAAGGAAAGGAAAGGAAAGAGGTGAAGTACAGTAGAAGACACCCAGCTTTGAACTCTGCACTTTACACACATATGTGCACACACTACACATACACATTATAAGTACACACACATGGAAGCACAATTCGGCTATTTGATACAAATGTTGGCTTGGCTGAGTGGGAAGCAACACACATAAAGAGCAAGTAATAAACTTCCTGTGTTCTCAGCGACAGCCAGCACCACTCACAGCTCCATCTCGCCGACGCTTGGGAAAACAGGAATGCCCGTGCCGGCGCCATGGGAATGCTCACTGACATCTTTGCCCTTCTGCATTGTGCCAGCAGCCAACCACTTCAATCCGCATTTTTCCTGTCCAAAATTGCAAATGCCAGAATGGCAAGGCTCCTGGCCAAGGAAACACAAAGGCTCGGCCTAATTAGTGCACACTGAGGGTGAGAAAGCTAATGTCCAAGAGGCCGCAAATCACAAGCGGGAAGCTCGGAGGCAGCTGTTTGGAATCGCCAAGCCAATCTCCACTTCCATGACACAGTAACAGTTGCAAGTACAGTTAACAAGGGGACTTTGGGCTAATTGGACCCACCCACAGAACACATGCCTGATCTGGAAGGCAGGCCTCATAGCTACAGAGAAAGGAAGCTCATACATTCAGGCTGGGCTGCTATGTCAACACATCATGCATCTTTGTCCAGAAGGCATCCGTGCCCAAGTGGCTACGTCTGCCAGGCTCTCGTGGGCAGAAAACAGAGGAGGGTGCTTCTCAGTCAAGCATTCCACTCTCCCCACAGAGCCGGCGCTGCTACAGAGGCCTCATGAAGGAGATTCGCAAATGGAATCTGGAGGAGCTAGACTGGATGCCAACCTCAAAGGGCCATGCTAATACCTCATGAGCACCTTCTGTATACAGGTACAACTCGTGAGCACCTTCTGTATACAGGCCCTTTCATAAGCACTAAAGATTCAGCATAGCATAGTAGACAGAAATTTCCCCCATCATTAACTACATCTACCTTTGTGACGGCACTTAGATGATAAGGCCACAGGGCTTTCTTTAACCAGGGTTCATATTCAGGCACACTGCATTCTAACATGCTGATCCCAGGCAGTCAACTTTCTTGGGTTCTAAGGAGAATTAAGTTAAGGAAAAAACTTGAAAGACTTCAGCAGGGCCTTTCCTTATCCAGGTCTTCCCGACTCCATCCTAATAGTAATTCTTCTCTACCGCACATCCTCAAATGTCCATACATAAATAATATTATATAATCACACAGAGAGAGGTATCATCCTCAAAGTAGGATGTGCCATCTCTCTCACCCTCCCAGACACTCTGCAGTGTGGCTATGTGTGGCTCCCATGAGAATGAATACACTCTGCAGACCTCAGATTACAGGTCATGAAACTGGCAAAAGCCCCAGTTGCTATGCTCCAAATCCATTACAACAGTGGTGCTGGCACCAAGCTGAGCTTCCCACGGCCTGTTCCCAGGGGTGATGGCTGATCCCAGTGGGGTGCAGAACCAAGACTATTCCCAGGAGACCCAGGACTCCTCTAGAAGCTTACTTGACTAAAAGACTCCTAGATGGCTTTGGTGACCCTCCTTGGTGACTGAGAATACTTCCCACCAGCCTCCAACCCACTCCTCCCTCCTTTGACAGAGGACAGGCTTTTGTTACTGTCTGACTGGTCTCCTACGACATCTGTTTCCCCTAATAAAACCTTGGCATGTTTAACTCCATATTGGTGTCAGGTTCTTGGAAGAAGCTGACAATAAAGCAGTGTCCTATCTTAGCACAGATGGGCAAGCAAAAGCCCAGGAAACCAAAAGTAGTTCAATGGCACCAAGGTGGGGAAGGCTGCACCCCTTCCACATGCAGCCCTGGATTGGGATCCTGAGATGTTTCCTGAGAACCAGTCTACCTTCCCATGTCTTGGCTGCCATGACGAGGAAGCCTGAACAGAGAACAGAGCGCACATCTTCAGTATCTAAAAGTTTCCTCTGCTTCTCCCTTAGGGAGGAGACAGGCCCTGGTGCTATACCAGAGAGAGAGGGAGAGCCTCTACAGCCTCCCTCCCATCCAGTGCCAGTAGAGTCTTGCTTGGCACGTTTTGCTATTTAATAAGTGTGTTTTCAAGGCAATAATTTCACAAAAAATGAATCTATCAACTTGAAGCCAGAGGGGACATGATTAGTCTTGTCAACTGCAAAGTCAAAAGTAAAGCTACACTTCTCCCCAGTGACTTTGGCTACAGGAGACCCAAGTGTCTTCAGATGGAAATCAAGTGTTCATGTGACCACATCAAAATTCTCTTTGGCTGTCCCAGCTGGCCATCTCTGAGCTGTTTCCCCCGTGCCAGGAGAAGCCCAGGACAACGCAGCCAGACCTCCATCACCACCATGGGCCATACACACTGATTTCTGTACTCCTGTGGCCGGGGAGACAGCCACAGTCACTTCAGGAAAACCAATCAGCAGTGTTTAAACGTCTTAGCAGAAAACTGGAAGGGGAAACAAATAGCTTTGCTGGACAAAGGCCACTGCAAGAGGCACAGGGAAAAGCGTTCAATCTGCCTACCCCTTTGGGAGAACAAGCTGCCAAGGTTTCATCGTGGCCAGTGATGCCTGAGAAACTGGCTTGTGTCTGTGTCATTCAGTGTCTACTGTCCATTGATGTCTAAGTTATGTGCAATTTAGCTTCTTTCTCACTCTTGGTAACAAACAGCCAGTGACGGCAGCAGCAAAGATAGGACATACATACGAGAAAGTGTTTTTTATAAAACAATAACTTAGGGCAGCATAGTACTGTAGTTCAAGGTAATACCAGAAACCTTGAGACAGCAGGAAGGAAATGGCTCAGTGATGGAGGCCTTTTCTATGTGTCAGGCACTGGGTGCTAATTGATTTGTATGGACTATGTAATGTAAGCCTCTAAGAACTAGAAAACTGACACTATTCTCACTTCACAGAAGAAACTGAAGCTCACAGTCATGAACCATGTTTCCTAACACCTCTCCATGAAATACAGACCCAAACTGGACTTTGACTGTGCAACATTAGCGTTTAGTCTATGGAGGAGTCTGTGGATATTGCTCAAGGAGTAAAGTGATTGTCTAGCATGACTGAGATTCTGGGTTCCATTCCCAGAGCCCCGTAAACCAAGGGTGGAGGTACGTGCCCGTCACCTCAGCACTTAGGAGGTGACGGCAGGATGATCAGAAGTCATAGTGAGTTTGAGGCCAGCCTGGGATACATGAGATCATATCTCAAAGGGAGAAATCGCTTACCTCACTTTATATATGTACAATATATGTACACACACACACATTCACACACACACTCTCTAAAATTTAGGAACTACAAACAAGGGAGAACATATATTTGTCTGTCTGCAATTGGCTTGATTCACTTAATATGACCTTTCCATTTTCTTGCAAAAGATATAATTTCATTCACCCTTTGCCTGAGGGCATATGGTTAGCTTACCTTCCCTGCTAGAAACTTCAAAGGCGTTCTCTCTCTACTGTTCAGGCCACTGTAGGACTTCTCAGCTTTATTAACTAGCTGCCAGCCATTTTGATTAGGTTACCTCATATAATTAATATTTTTAAATACTTTTTTATGGAGCTGAAGAGCTGGCTCAGTGGTTAAGATCACTTGTTCTTACAGAGGACTTGGGTTCGATTCCCAGGACTCACAAGATGGCTCACAATTGACCGTAACCCCAGTTTGAAAGGATCTGATTCCTCTTCTAATCTCTGGCTCTGTCTTACCCACTGAGCTATCTGCCAGCTCTTATGTGATTAAAATAATACTTATTGCTTTTTATGTATATATGTATGCCTGTGTGTGTTTATGTGTACCACATGAGTATAGGATCCTGCAGAGGCCAGAAGAAGGAGTAAGATCTCCCAAAGCTAAAGCTAGAGGTACCAGTAAGCGGCCATGCAGTTGCTGGGACGAGGACCCAGATCTTCTGTACACCAGAAGTTGTTAACTGCAGAGCCATCTCCCCAGCCCCTTCATGTAATTCTTATAGTGACTTTAGATGGTTTAAGCTTTACCTGTTTCTGAGAAGAGGGACTCAGAGAAGATGAACTTCACAAAGGTCATTGGGTTAATGGGGACAGCTTGACTGAAATCACACCATAAACCCTTCTCAGTGACCACAGGGCATGCCCAGGGGCAATTGCAAGCATTCCTTGTTTGATAGGACAGTGGTGAGTGGGTGGGGTTGGGTAGTAGTGGGGTCAGGGTGGATGTGAGCTTACAACACCTCAGGAGTCATGTTAATCATTGAACATTTATCTTGGGCAGAAAGACACCTGGTACTACAGCCCTGTCAGGTAAGCAACTTTGCCTCAGTGTCACAGGGAACCATGCTGGGCTCAGAAGGGCAGGAAAACACTGGTCATCTGAGCAGAACTGGATTCTAACTCAGGGCCACCATTTTGTCTTCCATGGTATCTTACAAGAGGCTCTGCCCTCTCAATTTTGACATTTCCACTCCATTAAAGTGTACCTTTTCGGGGCTGGGAAATAGCCCATTCAGTCAAATGCTTGTAGCATAAGCATGAAGGACAGAGCTCAGATCCCCAGCATCCCCTTAAAAAGCTAGACATGCCACTGGTTGCCTGAAAACCAGAGCGCTGGGTAGGTAGAGACAGGTAGATGCCTGAAACTCACTAACCAGTCAGTCTACCTGGTTCAGCGAGAGACTCTTCAACAACAAAAGCAACAACAAAAAAGCTGAATGGCTGTGGAAAACCCTAGACATTGACTTCTGGTCTCCATGTCACGTACTCACATATAGATAAGTTCCCTGTATACAGGGGCACATAAATACATGAAAACATATAAAAATAATACCCTGCCTACCCAAAAGGCCCCCGAACGAAGCATGCCTTTTGACAGCAGCAGTTTTTTCAGGTGCATTGTTAAGAAAGTGACAAAGAGGATTTTAGGGTTTCATTGTAAACCTTCCCCTAAAAGAACCTTCTAGAAGTTATGGGTAGTGTGCATCAGTCAGCGATCTGGCTACCTTTCTCTCTACCTTGCACTTTGCTGTAGCCTCCCACAATCTGCCTCAGCCTTCCCAGGAAATCTCCCTGCTTTCTAGCTAGTGAGATTCTAGCCGCAGCCTGACCTCATGGTGCTCCGCAGCCCACCCCCTGTTGCCAGGCAGCCAGACCCTTGTTTGTTCTCGTGTGCTGATGGATACAACCTGCCAGGAAAGCTGGGAATATTTTTAGCTCCTAACTGATTTTTATCTAAATTTAGACCTAACTTGAGACCTCAGCACGGCACCCACAGACGTGCTCCGGTCGGTTGGCGGCCAAGCTTCTCATGGAGACACATTTGCGGTGTGGCAGTAGGAGCTCAGATTTTCTCAGAGGTCCTGGCTCAACTTTTGGCCACATAAAGCCAACAGCTCTTCAGGAAACAATCTGGTTCTTGTGTATGCATGTACATGTGTGGCTTATGTACATGTGCATATATGTATACAGCATGTATTTACATGTGTGTATGTGTGAGTACTGATGTATTCATGAGCATCTGATGACTAGAGGTCAACCAGGTGTCTTCCTTTGTTACTCCCTGCCTTATTTCATAAGGCAGGGCCTCTCACTAAGCCTGTAGCTCACTGATTGATCTTTACTGGCTGGTTGGCAAGCTCAGGGATTCTTCTGTCTCTGCCCCTTCAGTACTAGGATTGCAGGGATGCCTACTATGCCCAGCTTTTTCTGTGAGTGTTGAAGACCCAAAGTTGGGGCCTAACATTTTCATGGCAAGTTCTTTACCTAGTGAAGTATGAGTCATCTCCCTAGTCCCGGGGTCTAAACCTTGAGTATCAGAGCCATCAGGCTAGGGAAACTGAGGCCAGGCAAGTTTGAATAAGTTGAACCACAAAGCTTGGTCTTGCTTTGGTGGCCTATGATACCACATTGCCCCTAGGGAACATGGCGAGCTCATCACATGGGACACCCATGGAGGGCCATAACACTATTTTATAAGTCATAAAATGCACGTACTGCAGAGTCATAGAGCTTTCATCTGCTGGACCCTGATCTCTGGTATGCACTGACTACTGGGCCATTCCCCATGCTTAATAAACCGTGGAAAGAGGATTTGGTCCAAGGTCTAAAGTCCAAAAACAGTTCCAGCAAGACAAGGTGGTGAGTGTTTCTGCCCCAGAGAACAGGGCACTATCAGTTTGATGTCCAAGGCCTGGAATAACATCTGGCACATAGGGATCCTTGACAGGCATTTTGTCAGCTAGCAAGCTGACTGAATGAGTAGACAGATGAACATATCTGATAAGCAGAAGTACCAGGCCTGAAATGGGCCCTGGAAGGAAGGTGAGAACAAAGACCTAATAAGGAGGGCCCAGCTTCCTCGCTCAGCTCCCATCCATGGAGATGCTCTGGTGCTCTGCCCTTCAGGGGTTATGAGAAGGGTTTGTATAGTCAGGTGGTAAAGGCAGGTAGAGGCTCCACCAGTTTTGGTCATTCACACAAAGGACCTGATCATGTGACTGAAGAACAAATGAAAAAGAAAATGGAAGCAAGAAAGAAGAATGGCCACGAAGGAGTGGATGAGCTGAGGGGCAGAGCTGACAGCAGAGAAGCCACCAGGGTCTCAGGGTCTTGGGGCTCTGAGTTTTATTATGTTACATCAGTGCAGAGCTTGGCAGAGAACAGCATCCATTCAGTCAGCATGGCCAGAGGGAAGATGTTTTATTAGAGTAATTTGTGGGTAAAGAGGCCATGCTTGCTGGGGGACATTTATTTAAACTGAGAAGTCATCTCTCACTCGCAGACAGGACTGAGTTCATCAACGTGTCCCAAGGCTCAGATGGAATCCAAGTCACCTTAGGCCTCATCCTGCAACACATTTATTTTTGTAACAAGGTCACTAAATATATAAACAGGACAGCTTATTATTTCTGTATATTTGATGGCACATGATATGGGAAGTAGGGTAGAAAAAGAGAGAGAAGGAAGAATTTATTGAGAAAAAATAAATATGGTTGTATTTACTGAATATTCCCTATATGTTCACATTGTAAAGAGTCTGGGGAGGGTGTGCAGAGAACAGACATTGTGAAAGAAAGGAGACAGGACTTGGAAAGATAAATAGAACTGACTGCTTAACTTCAGAGAGTTCAAATTTGCTAGAGATAAGGCCAATGCAATAAAATAAATAGTATCCATCAGTACCCAAGCATTACAAGTGGAACATCCTCTAAGTGGGGAGGCTCAGAGAGACCCCATCAACAAGCCCTTTGCCTTGAGAGGGCACTTAGCGAGGGACAGCTTCCTAGAGGAAGCGGCAGGAAGAGGCAGAGTTCAGGTCACTAAAGTTCAGCCATGGCAAGCCATGGCCTCTTTGTGACCAGGATGATTTCATAAGGGGGTGAGGCTGCCCTAAGCAGTTAAATGAAGGATATGGAACACAGAGAGGACTGACAGGAAGTTCAATGGCTTGCTGAATACCTTTCTCATAAGCAAAGCCAGCCCTTAGCAGCCTGACCAACCCGCACCTACTTTCCCACACAGGTCTGCTTCGCTTCATGCTCATCAAGATCCGAAATCACAGTAAGAGCAGGCAACAACATGCTATACACACAGATATTGGTCCTACACTGCTCCATTTCTTTTCCTGTGCCTTCATGCCAGGTGGGGTTTCTGCTCT
Organism: Montemys delectorum; assembly: GCA_019843815.1. NCBI lineage: Eukaryota > Metazoa > Chordata > Mammalia > Rodentia > Muridae > Montemys > Montemys delectorum. Next base: position 25,535 of record JADRCD010202471.1, on the reverse strand, counting down.
CCATGGATAAATTGAAGTAACCTGTTCCAACCACTGTGTCTCAGCTACAAGTGCAATGCAACGAGAAAATCCTTTTCTTCCTCACCGTGTGGCTTCTTCCCCGTCCTTGCCACTGTCACTGTCACCGTCTTCACGATCATTCCAGGCATCCGTCGTCATCATCATCATCATCATCATCATCATCATCATCATCATCATCATC
>JADRCD010202471.1:0-22873 GCA_019843815.1 Montemys delectorum | reverse complement strand
GAGGAGGAGTGGAGATAGAAAGACACACACACACACACACACACACACACAACAGACAGACAGAGTAAAAAGCAGGGAATGACACCATTTACACACACAGAAAAACAAATAACCAACACACACACAAGGGAAAAGAGAGAGAGAGAGACAGACAGACAGAGATGTAGAAAGAAAGAGGCAAAGAAACAGAGAAAAAGTCTGAGACAGACAGAGACAGAGACATTTTAATGACAACAGACAAGTAGACGAACACAGACTCATTTTAAATAACAGTTTTTGAGTCCAGACTTGGGGCAACAAATTATTTTTATGCTCTTCTTGCTTATCTGTAGTTTTCAAAGCGTGCATAATGAACATTTTTGACAGGGCCTTATATATCCCATGCTGGTTTGGAACTGGCAGGGTAAGGATCTTGAATGTTTGACCCTTCTGCCTTTATCTATGGAGGCTGGTATTAGTCATGCACCGCCATGCCTGGAGTTACACAGTGCTGGATACAGAATCCAGGGCTTTGTGAATGCTGTGCTATATACCTGATCCTTTTTTTAAAAAAAATGTATATGGGTGTCTTGCCTTCATGTATGTGTGTGGACCACTTATGTGCTTGGTGCTTGCAGAGGCCCAAAGAGGCAATTGGATCCTCTGGAACTGGAGTTACAGAAGGGTGTGAGCTGCCATGTGGTACTAGGAATCAAACCCAGGGCCTCTGGAAGAGCAGCCAGGACTTTTAACTTCTGAGCCATCTTTCCAGACCCTCTAAATGTTTTTCACGTGAGGCAAATGGTTCAGTGAGCATGCTCTAAGTCAGATTACTGTGTTATCCTTGTACAGCCCTGGTTCTTGCTTTCTTCTTTATCTCTCCCTAGCTATTGATTTTGGTTTCGTAGCCTTGGGACTCTTGCACTTTAATGTCAGGACTTTCTGTGGTGCTGATACCTTTGTGCTCAAGATGACCCTCCTAGGCCCTACCTGAGCCTGAAGCTCTGCAGACAGCCTGAGAGGGAGCAGAGAGGACACGATGGGCCCGACCACCACCCCATGTCTCCCTGTTTCCTCACTGGTTGGCTTCACACTCACGCCTTCCAATGAGAAATGACTTCCCTGGGATTTGGCAACCTTGTCTTCTCTAAGCTGGCACCACTTATCTATCTCTCGGGCCTCCTCCTGAGCTTTCTCTACTGTGTTCATAGTCTTTGGGTCTTTGTTGTGATAGCTGGTGACAAAATGGCTCCCCATGATGGACACTGTCAGGACAGTGGTCCCTCTGAAGCCATGAGGAAGTAGTTCTGGGACCCCCATGGAGACCCAAATCCTCAGATGTTAAATTCCCTTGGAGAACATGCTCATATTTGCATATGCCCACCCACATCCTCTGTGTTCTTTCAAACATCTTAAGAGCCTTTGCTACAGCTTATACAATGTATATACAATTTGCATATAGAATGTCACGTTGAGTTGTGTAGGAAGTGACAACAGATGGAAAGGTTCCTGCTGCATGTCAGCTCAGATACAATTCTTATTTTGGATAGTTTGATCTGTGGTTAGTTGGCTCAGAGATGAAGAACATTGGCTGTTCTTCCAGAGGACCAGCATGGGTGATCTCAGCCACTGTGGAAGTATAGCCTTTAGGGTCAGGTCACCCCAAAGCGCCACCCACATGTCTGAAGTCCGAACCCAAAGAAATTCTTTCTTTGAGATAAATATTTATTGTTGTTTTAAGGCAGTAAGTCTTGGGACAATTTATTGTGTAATAACATTTAACTAATTTATGGGTGGTTTTAGAAGTCTACTACTCAATATCTTAGAATGAGTCAGACGTGGGGAGCTGGCTCGGACAATGAAGCACTTACTATGAGAACATAAGAACCTGTGTTTGATCTCCCAGCACCTTTGGAAAAAGATGTGTGGGGCACCTTGCATCTACAATCCCTGCTATGAGAGGATGGTGGTGAATGGTTGATATGCTGCCCAAGCCTGACAACTGAGGTTCCACCTCAGGCTCATGGCAAAGAATTCACTCACAAATGCTGTTCTCTGATATATATATATATATATATATATATATATATATATATATATGCACACACATACACATTCTCACACAGCTCACATACGCACTCTCACATATACACTCTTAAACACATACACACATGCACACACACATGTGCGTACATACACACAGCAGCACATATTCATACCCATACTATATATACATATACTTTATTTTTAGTAATTAATAAAGTAAGAAAATAATAAAGTGAAGAGTGATTGAAGAAGACACTCAATGTCAACCTCTGTCCTCTATTTGCATGTATACTCACACACACACACCTCACACACACTCATACACACATTCACACACATTCTCAAACACCTCATATACACACACATACACATACCCTCAAAATGCATACACATACACACATTCCTTCACACACTCACAAACACAAACAGACATTCCCACTCCTTCATCAACACATGAATATGTACAAATACAAACACTACACATAAAAACCACACAAATAATAAAAACAGAAAAGGTAAAAAAAGTCTCAAAGATTCAACAGGCCTAGTCGACAACATTATTTGTGTTTGTTCCCTGGACAGAATTTCCTTTGACTTGTCCATTTCTTCGGGATGATCCTAATAGCCAAAAATCCTCCAGCCAAGGCTGAGTGCTGGTCACTCAGCTCTGTCTTCATGGAGACCTTCTTTCCAGGCAAGTGCATTGCAAGTTCCCAGGCAAGGGTCTTAGGAGGTCAGGGCCTCCCTCCGCTTCCTAAAAAGCTGTCAAGTCTCTTGCAGGCCAGATGCCACACAAGGTGACCTCCCTGTCTCTATGCAAACCTCACTGAGTGCACTTTAATCTACACCAAGCTCATTTTCAACTCAGTATGATCCTTATTAAAAGAACAAAAGAGAAACCTGCATCATCATCTTATTCCATTCCAAATTTCCCTTTTAGTTTTTATGGTCCTTGCCATTAATGCTTACAATTGTTGACTGGGGCTTTTATTTGTTTTAAGCTGCTTTTGGGAGTTTTAAATTCAAAGGGGCAAGTCTGCCTATAGTACACTGACTATAATAACCTAAGTTCTTTTAAGCTCAAGCTCACCCATTTGTTGTTTACACAGGTTGTAAGTTGTTTTGGTCAAATCACTTACATTCTTTAAAACTGTTGTCTTCTGTTAGAGAATTTCAAGAATGCAATTGTGTCAGTTCAGTTCAGGGCCCTCGAACTCACCATTGCTCTTAATATTTTAATGACTTACTTAGTTCAAATCTGTTCTCAGGGCATGGCTTTGAAATGTTGCAATGGGGAGGAAAAAATCAACTTTTAAGAAACTATACAACTCTCATTTAATGGATAGGCCAGCCCTAAAGTTTGAAAGAGGGATGTTCAGGAAGACTCTAGAGCAGTGGTTCTCAATCTGTGGGTCGAGACCCCTTGTGGAGGAGGGGGATGGGGGTGGACGTGGGGGATGGTTAACTGACCCTTTCACCAAGGTCTCCTAAGTCCATCTGAAAACACAGACATCTACACATGATTCACAACAGCAGCAAAATTACAGTTATGAAGTGGCAGCAAAAATGATCTTATAGTCATCGCACACCACAACATGAGGAACTCTATTAAAGGGGCACAGCATCAGGAAGGTTAAGAACCTCTGCTCTAAAGATCTTGGTCCCACCTCTCACTACTGCTGTCACACTAGTAGGGACAAGTCACCTGTTCCAAGTCTTTTGGCCTCTTCAAGCATCAGGCTACTTATCTGAAAAATAGGTGCACTGGGGCCACAGTTTGGCTGCGTTTCAGACAGTGGCCAGTGGCTGGGTAGCTGCTAGGACAGTGGCACTGGCCTTTGTGCTGATGTGGTAAAGGTCTCAGTCAAAGCAAACTTATCTAACTGTGGTCCAAGGAAAAGCTACTTCACTTTCCACCAATAAAAACTCACAGGGAGCTGTGCGGGGGGTGGTACACACCTTTAATCCCAGCACTTGGGAGGCAGAGGCAGGAGGATTTCTGAGTTCAAGGCCAGCCTGGTCTACAGAGTGAGTTCCAGGACATCCAGGGCTATACATAGAAACCCTGTCTTGAAAGAAAAAACAAAAACAAACACAAACAAAAAACAAAAACAAAAAAACTCACAGCTGGTGTACCCATTTCTAACACTTGACCTGATACTCTTTCACATCTTGCCGAGAAAAGTTCATGTTCACACTGGTCCCACCAAAGGGGATCCTGGCAGCCCTAAACACGGCACAGAGAAAATGGAGTAGAAACCGTGCTCTATTTTTCTTGAATGCTTTAGAAAACAGTGGAAATTAAAAAGATTTGCTGGAGTTGGATTGGGGGATGTTTTAAGAGCTTTGGATGTAGCCTTAGATTTTTCTAAACCTACTTCATTTAGGGTTTTAGAATGTTTCAACCTCCTTCCTGGCCTACTGACCAGAGCTAGGGGAAGAGGAAGGTTTATAGGAAAAGGGGGTTATGGGCCTCTTTAGAAGTAGTTCTTTGGAGGTGATTTTACTCTTTGTTGTCAGGATACCAGCAGTCCAATAGCAAACACCAAGCATGAATCAGTAGCAGAGGCTCGATCCAGTAGAAACCAGTCAGCACCAGTCAGCAGAAGTGGCAAGAATCAGTTGGAATACCACAAGAAGTTCTTGGGTGCATTTCTCTCAATGAAGTGAAGACCAGCAAAGACCAGCGAAGTGTTGCAAGGCATGGCAGTGCAAGAGCATCCTTTCAGCATCTGTGGGATTCTACTGATACTCCTTTCAGACATCATCCATCCTCTCACATATCTGTCTCAGCAAAACATCCTCTCTCAAGACAGCTTCCTGAAAACACATTATGTGACACAACTGAGTTTCCAAAGAAACCGGAAATGTCCACTTCATTTGGAATTCTCGTTCCCTACCAGCATTTCAGCGCTCCTCACTCCTCTGCTATCTGCCCTCAGAACTGCCTTAGCTGGGTCTCTATCACTGAGATAAGCGCCATGACCAAAAGCACCTTGAAGAGGTCAGGGGTTCCTCAGCTCACACTCCCTGATACAGTGGATCACTGAGGGAAGTGAGGGCAGGAACCAGGAAGGGACAGGGCACAGAGGAATGAATGCTGCATACTGGCCTGCCGCTTCCTTGTTCAGCTTCCTATCTTTTATAGCCCAGCATCACTGACCTACGGGTGGTACCACCCACAATGACCGAGGCCCGCCCACATCAATCCTTATTGGTGAAAACTGCCCCACGGACCTGCCTGCAGGCTGAACTGTTGGAGACATTCCTCAGTAGAGGTACCTCCCTTCCCATCAAGTTGACATCAGGTTGACAAAAACTAACCAGAGCATTCTCTTCAAGAACTACAGGGGCCTAGCAGATCAAGGTCATAACCCTACGCCCTTTGAATCCTTTCTCCCCCCACCATCACTCCATAATGACAGACAGATTGAGGAAAGAATACCCTTCCTCCATCTTAATTCTATATTCCACCATTCCCTCTGTCTACAGTAACAGTAGTGAGGGTCAGAGGAACCACTAACATTCACCCTGCACCGATTAACTGCCCAGCATTTCCTAGTCAAGCATTTTAGGCAACTTACTTCATTTAATAGCACAACCATCCTCGAAAGCAGAGAGTTAGGGGGATGACTCAGCCTATAAAGTGCTTGCCTCTCAAGTATGAGGACCTGAGTTCGAACCCCAGAGCCATGTAAAAAAGCTAGGTGTGGGGACATATGCTTGTGATCTGAGAGCTAGAGAGGTGGAGACAGACAGATCACTGGGCTCTCTGGCCAGCCAGCTTAGCCCACTTAATACAATCCAGGACAGTGAGAATCCTTGTCTCAAAAACCAAGATGGGCAGCACATACATACACACACATACATGCAGACATACATACACACTGTACACATATGCACTTACATATGTATACACACATACTCACACGAACACATGCACACATACATATATACATACATTAACATATATACCCCCACATACCTGACACACACACCTGAATTCTTTGAAAGGTTAAAATGATGACTTAGAATTGAAAAGAGACACAAATTTCCCAACAGACACATGTTACCATCTTCAAAATTATTCTATCTAGTGGTCATGGAAATGGGTTAACAGAAAGCAATGTTCCTTTACTATTTAAGGGGACTTCACTCTGAATTCTCTCCATCGTAAGTCTATTCCAGAGAAAAAGAAAGTGGAGTCTTGGTAGCTTTCTTTTCAACTAGTTTAGAATCCAATATTCAATCCTAAACGTTATCCCCAGCTGTATTCAGACCACTCTTATACAAGCAAACACGCAGGCAATCTAATCCGTCCAAACATTTTTATTCCGCCCCAGCATTTTAAATCCTCGGGTTCTGCCAACACGTTCTGAGGGACTTTGAAAGGCAATTCCCAGGACTCCTTTTGTGTTGCACAAACATATAAATGTCAAGCTTGGGAATGGTTTATGAGGCCACACTGGTATTGCAACATGGACTTGTATGACAGTTTGGGTCTGTTCCCAATATGGACTTGTCCTACAGCAGGCAAAAACAATGACAAAAAGACAATAAAATAAAGGTCTCAATAGAGAATTTCTAGATTTCAGCCCCAACGATTCATTGCACTGTCTTCTTAATGAACTCCACTGAGATGATTGGATGTAACTCTATGGTCAAATCCAACTGTGCACTGGTGGTGGCAGCCTCCAGCTCTAAGGAGCTTTATCTTGACACTAGAACTGAGGATCCCTTCCCATGTTCAATTCTTTAGAATCCATCAGGACTTCCAGAAACCAAGTCAAGAAGGATGACATGGGCCCTTCCCTACCAGCACTGGCCAATGTTGGGAAGGAAGCACTGTATCTACAGAGGCACAAAAGCACCCATGCCTCTGTAGGTAATGCTGACACTCCACTCCACCAAGGTAGAGCCATGCTTGACCTACACATCTGACATGGTCTCCTTGGGTGCTCCTTCACTCATTCCCTTCTCTACCCCACCTCTCTGTCTCTTTCCTATGCTCCATTCTTTCTCCTATTCTCTCTCCCTTCTCCCCTCCCTCCCCCTTTCCTGCCTTGCTATCCCCATCCTAGCCACAGTAACTGCGATAGATGCTGAGAAGCCAGCGGGAATGCAGCCAGCGGGAATGTAACCAGCATGTTCTGCTTTGAGGATAAATGGTTTCTGGATTTGGAGGAAGGGCCCTATCTACCTGCTGGCTATCTAATCCATTTCTTCCCAGACTTCCAGCTAGACTGCATTTCTCTCAGTCTCACATTGGGCGCAGTCAGATGACTTGGCTGAGCTGCAGTCAATGGCACATGGGCCACAGCAAGATATGTCACCTGCAAACTCCATAGGCTAAGGTCTTCCTGCACACACAGTCCCAGAGCATAAGAAACACTGGAGGTCCCAAAGGCCCTAAGGGACAGCAAACCCATGTGGTAGAAGGATTCACTCCATTCACTTAGACGTGAGGGTTGTCTGTTACAATAATGAGCCTACCATGCTAAGCACCCAAGGCATAAGTGTCAAAGACTTGGTCTTGTTTCTCTGGTAAGGCTGTTAAGCTCCTATAATTGTTTCTTTCAGGAACATCCAAATTTGGGCCAACTGGAGGGTCTCAAACTTGGCTGGATTCTGCACACAGATGGTAATCATCAGGGATCGGTATGTTCTTTGAAAACAGATCTCTATATGCCAAAGGCAACATGAAAAATCAGGGTAAATGGGTGGGGGGAGATAAACCACTCAGTGAAGAGTAGTGGCATAAGAAGAAAAGTATCATTTAAGCTCAGGCCCAGAGAGGCAGAGGCAGGTGGACCTGGTCTACATAGTGAATTCTAGACCAGTCAAGGATATACAGTGAGACCCTGGCTTAAAAAGAAAAGAAAAAATAACAATTATATGCACAATGAATAGTATATAAAAACAAATTTCATGTAAATGAAAATTTAAATGTAGAATAAAGCAAGATCTAAAAGTGTAAATAAGGAAAAGGCATTTAATACAAAGCAGAGAGACTATTCGATGACCAGGAGTGCACACTGTTCTTGCAGATTTTTGTTGTTATAAGTAAAGTCCTTTCTGAGCATGCATTTGGACAGTCAAGACAATAAGAGTAACATCGGTAATAAGCTGAAGTCATCCGAAATGCAGAAAGTTGGTCAAAATTGGAAGAGAAGCACTTCAGTACAGCTGAGTAAATGTGACCTGTGAGAAGTAATTTGTAAGCTAGGCAAGGTGTTAGATACTTGTAATCCTGGCACTAGGGAGCCTCAGGAACAAAGGTTGTGAGTTCAAGACTAACCTGAGCTATATAGTGAGACCCTCAGTTTAAAAATAAATAAAAAGCCGGGAAGGAGCTGCAATCCCTAAGTGAAGGACTGGTACTGCGGAGATCAGGTCAGGGTGTCATCTGCATAGCAACAGGAAAGGAAGTCCTTACAACGTGGGTTATCTCACCCCAGAAAGGGCATGTCTTAGACAAGCAGGTGAAGGGCCTACTTTCTAAGACGCGTGCACTCTGATCACTAAAAAAAGACACATCCAGCTCTTTATTTAAGCCCCCTTTGGCTAACTCTTCTCGAACTCAAGGAGCAAGAACCCTTTTAATAAGAGCCTTGGATAAGGACATACAGTCCCCTGTAACTCAGTTAAATATAGTGACTACTAGGCTATTTTATGATTGAGAAAACCAAAATTCTTCAGAGGTAAGATCACCTAAGTCGCAGCCTATGAGAAAGGCTCATTTGCAACCTCCGTGCTGCCAGCCCTGGTTCAGACCCGTGTGGCCTCCACGGTGTGGTATACCCTAACTGCACCGCAATCACAGGAATACCTAGCTTCCCCGATACACAGTCATCCGGGACAGGAAAATGGAGATCAGCTAATGTGAGTCTCCAGCTCATGGCTCGGATGGCCTTTACTCACAAATGAGGGCTCGTGTGACCGAAGCCACTGACATCTAGTCTTGATCCTGTAAAGTGCTTTCAAAGGTCCCCACTCTCCTCTTTATCCTTTGACATGGTTACCACCTCTCTGTTTAAGCTCTAAATACTTACTGCATAATTCAGACAACTGCCGAGAAAGAGTGTACAGCCCACTCAGTAGCTGGTCTCGGAGAGAACAGGACTGACAACTCCATGAGGTGATAATTGAGCTCAGCAAAGCTTGAGAAACCACACAAAACAATTCTAAGTCACACCCACTGACCCACAGGAGCTTGACAAAGCAAAATAAGGAGGGGTGGCAGAAATTATTTGGCAGAAATAGTACTAGGCTTCTCTCACCATCTCCTTGGCCAATTTTACAGACCCACTCTTGCTAGATCAGAAGTAGGCAGTCCAGCTATGACAGCAGTTTCTGCTAGTCGAGGCATTCAACAGGCTTGGCTGGCTCTGGTATCTATCTGTTCTTTACCCTGATACCAAAAAATGAAATCCAGACCCTTGGGTACCATCCCTAACTTCCAGGTCTGGCTTCTATCCCATAGCCTGTGCACCAGCTCAGCCTGGTGGAGACCACCACAGAGATGCACATCCAGTCAAAATGCAGAGACTAACTAACTGTTCGTGAGGTGCTCAACCCTAATTGATGCATTTTCAGTGCAATGTATCACCTATGGCTCAGGAACCAGCCCAGAAGAGGGAGTGGAGAGATTAAGAGCCAGGCCTCAGGATGCCTGCTGTTAGAGAGCCCCTAGGAATGACAGGAAAATGTGCCTACGAATACTCGACAGTATGGATACCTGAATAAGACTGGCAAAAAGCAATATCAGTTGATGTGACAGTATAGATAGGGGGAATTCTACAGGTCCGAAGAACCTGATCAATGGGGACTGACAGAGAGAGATCAACTGTCTCCAAGAGTGAGCTCCCACAAAGGTTGTCCAATCCTAGGTGATCAGCTTTGGATGTATATACATATGGGGATTGCTGACTGGGCCAGTGAATTGCTGATTGGGTGAAAGAATTTGTTGCCAAGCCCAATGACCTAAATTCAATCCCCGGGACCCTTATGATAGGAGAGAACTTAACCCAGTTATTCTGCAACTGCCACCCATGTGCCAAAGCATGCACACACACACACACACATACACACACACACACACACACCCATTCAATATATAGTATAAAATATCTTTATGTTCTAGCATCTTTTAAAGTAAGACTTCAAACATTGCATTTGTTTTTGGAAATAGGCTTAAAAGAGATCACTTGAGTCTATTGTGTAAAGTTTAACCCTCTCATAGGATGTATATTTATCATTCAGAATAAATAACATACTGTGGTACACTGTAACCACAAGGTGCTAACTCTTGTAACATAAACCAGATTATGATCAGGTGTGGTTTGTCTGAGGCTGGAAACATTGCTACTGGGTTCTTGTAAAATACTAAAAGTAGAAAATTTTCTTATAATAACTGATCAAAATCAAAATTATCAAGCCTAACTCTTGACATGTCAGTCCAGCCTGAAACAAAAAGTGAACAAGAAGAAAGCACAATTTGACTTCTCAGTCAAGCAGACTCAGCATGTTAAGAAAACCTGTGGTGGCTCAGCAACCCCTTCTTAGTCACCAAGAAACATTTCTAAGGGCTTCCAGAACATCTGTGTTCAAAGCACCTTTGTACAGAGTAACACACACACACACACACACACACACACACACACACACACACACACTCAGTGAAAGCTTCCACACACTTGACCATGTGTGCTGAGAAAATGGAACAGATTTAAATGATGGCTTTTATTTACTTTGATTGGTGGCAGCCAATCTGTGTTGTTTCCTGCCTACCTGACAGAAACCATGGATTCCAGCAATGACACTGGTGGCAGCATGACAGCCAACAGAGTTGGTGTCAGTGAAGCCTGGACACCCCTAACTCAAAACTATGAAATCCAAGTAGAAAATTCTACACCTGGGACAGATTGCTGTCAAAATACAAGTGTATTAAAAATATGGTTTAAAAATACCCTCAGGCCAGAAGGTATAAATGAAACACAAACAAGTTTCATGTTTAGACTTGAGTCCCATTCCCAAAATTATTCATTATGAATTTGCAAATATAAAAATTTGGGATCCTGGTAACAAGCAGATAAGAGCCACTTAGCCTGTACCCATCTGCTAACGTGGAGAGAGGCTGTTACACGAGACACAGATACGATGTTTATCTGCATTGGGGGCAGAGCTAAGTATGAAAAGTTGGGAAGTAAAGGATGCCACAGTTCCCCTAAGAAACTGTTTCCAATGGCAGCCTTGTTCTTCCTCTCAAAGCAGTATCTTTAAGAATCTTCAGTCATCCATATATTACAACGGACATTCTCATTCCAAGGGCTACCCGTGAGGTCCCAGCAGATGCTAGGTGCTGTCCTAACACTTTGGAGACGTAGCAGGGAGTAGGATGAGACAAAAAATGGCTGCCTTGGTGGAACTACAATTCCAGTTATCAAAGCAGGAGATGTGACCAAGTGTAAGGCTAACATGATGGTTCCTTTTAACTATCAACTGGACACAGCAAACTATCACCTGGGATCAGCGTCTCAGTGAGGCATTCTGTCTTGAGTGTCCCAACTGATCTGGGAAGACCCAGCTTGAAAATGGGTGGCACTACTCCTGGGTGTGGGGCCCTGGACTGTGTGAGAGTAGAGGAAGCTGGCTGTGTACTAAGCATGTACATTTTCCTTTCGCTTTGCTCTTGACCGTGGATGTGACATGACTATCTGTCTCAAGTTCCTCACTATGACTTCCCCACAGTGATGGACTATACACCTGGAATTGTGCGTTAGAATAAACCATTTCTCTCCTAAGCTGCTTTCTGTAGGGGTCAGAAATAAAATATGGTATTGAGAACCTTTGTGGGGGATCTGGATGGTAATGCAGGAGCTGGCATGAGATTACTGAAAAAAAAATAAATAAAACAGGAACAGCAAGCGTTGAAAGGCCTTGTGAGTGGGGGTGGGAGAGGGAGGGAGAGGGAGGGAGGAAAAGGATGGGGAGGAAGAGGGAGGGAGGGAGGAAGAAAGGGAGGGAGGAAGAGAGGGGAGAGGAAGAGAGGGAGGGGAAAAGGAAGAGGGAGATGGAGGGAGAGAGAAGGAGAGAAAGGGAGGGTGGGAGAGGAAGAGGGGGAGAGGGAGAGAGAGAGAGTGAGAGAGATAGGGGGAGAGAGAGAGAACGAGAACGAATAAACCAGTGTACAAAGCCAGCAGGAGAAGTAGGCACAGGGCAGAGGTAACCCATTCCATAAAGACGGTTAGTTTGCAAAATCTTCCAGAATAGAATACTATTAGTTGGGTGGCTTAACAGGCGCAAACTCATTTTCTTATAGTTGTAGGAGAGAGCTGTGCATAGATGTGGAACTGGCAAGGCTGTTTCCTTGACCACCTCACCTCAGGCTCGTTTTTCCTGTCTGTGTCCCTAGAGCCTGCTTCCTCTTTGTATGTCCCAGTCTCTTCATAAGAACACCAGCCAGACTGAATCAATCCCCACCTTAATAGACCCATTTTTACATCTCTCTCCATTTTCCTTAAAGATCCCACTTGAAATTACATTTGTATTTTGAGAAACTGGAAATTCAGGCTCAAATGTATAAACTGGAGGGGTTTATAATTTAGTTCTGAACAGAGGTCGTGGGAGCAAATAACTGTGGGTTGTCTCTGCAATGTATCAGGAAGGAAGGAAGGAATGGGGCTGCAGCAAATGCCAAGTGCCCACTGAGCTGCGTGGAGAACATGGAGTGGCTGGAATCCTAGATTGGGAGAAAAGAGACCAGAAGCAGGGCATGTCCAAGACAAGGATGGACGGATGGATGAAGCAAGGAGATGAGAAGCAGAGGTAGCTCTTGAGCATTTGGCTTGGAGTGACGGGGGATGGTAGAGAGGCCTTTTACTAGACTGATGGTATCCTGCACATGCACACAACAGCGTGTGACATCAACATAGGACACTCATCATCGTTTATAAGTGTAAAAGAATGACTTGGGAGTCAGATGGAAAGCCAAGTTGGGAAGAAAATCAGCCAATGCCCCATGTAAACCTCAGAATTTTAGAAGTCAAAGACTACTGTGAGTCTGAGGTACAAGCACCTTTCTAATTAGTTTAAAATTTTTCTTGGGATAGGTCAGGTTCTAGGAGCTGTTCAATAATGCATGCATGCCAGAGAATGTTGGATGTCTTCCCAAACACGGTATCGTTCATAAAAATAGAACTTTGGGCTGAGCTGGTGGCACTCCCCTTCTACATACGACGAGGCCTTCCTTGAAGTTAGGTGTGGCCAGAAGAGGCCCGTGTGGCCAGTGGAATGTGGGCAGAAGTGTCCTGTGGTGACTCCCTGGAAATTTCCATTGTGAAGCAGCAGGTCTGAGTGCTGTCCTCATTTCCTCTCTTCTCTATCTTGCTTCCTGAAATGGAGATCCAACATGAAGGCTGGGCCTCTGACTGCAGCTGGAGTCAAATCCCAGGGTAGATGAGTGACACCTGGGGATGTAGCTCAGTGACAGAATGCTAGCTGACATTAGCTGGGCATGAGCAAGGTCCTGGGTTCAAACCCCAGGATGTCAATCACTCTCACGTGATGATCTGTAAAGTCCCAGGTCTAAAAGCAGTGGTCATTCTAGCATTGGATTATCTTCCACTAAATGTTTCCATCATGGAGAAATCTGTTTATCTCTTTTAATCCACTTTCTTTGTGGGTAAAGGGTATCCACTGCTTTCACAGTGTACTCAGTCTGAGCTGATGCAATAGGCAAAGGATAATTAGTGCATTGTGGTGAGGACATTTGTAGAATGTTCCAGGCATTTGCTTTAATTTAGAGATAGCTAGTTTTTAACTGATCTCTCCCAACCCCATGGTCTGAGAGTCATAAAGATTGTATTGGTTTCATAAAATGGAATCATGCTAAGTAGATAAAGAAATAGGCAGAGTTGTAGGAGGCCAAAGTGGCAGGATTAGAGAAGGTGGGGGTTCAAAGAGCACGGTGTAGAAACCACTGCTTACATGGCAGAGGGATAGCCGTTGCCATTATCTTGCTGGCCTGTCTGGGAGCTAAAGTTATTGCTCAGACTTTTAGGGCTTGTATGAATAATGTTGCAGCATGAAGATGAGCTGCCCAAGTAAGCACCAGCATCACTTCAGACTATTAGTGGTAGAATAGAGAGCAAAGTGAGGCAGAAGCACTGGGGACTTCTTGCTAGCCCCTGTTCTCACTACAGCAGGACATGGACCTGAACACACACACATAACTGTTAAGAAACAAAAGACAAACACACACACACACACACACACACACACAGAAAGAGAGAGGGGGGAATATAAAATATGATTTCAAGACCATTCAAGTGGGGGGAAAAGACTCTTCAACAAATGGTACGAGGCCAACTTGATGTCACATGCAAAAGAATGAAGCTGGACCCTTACCTCACAGCATATACATGTGTTAATTTCAGATGTATCTGAGACCAAAAAGATATAGAAGCTTTAGCCATAAAACTACTAGAAGAAAATGTATGAATCACGACCTTGAAGAAGACTATGAGTTCTTAAATGTAAAAACCAAGCACACAGGCAACAGAAGAAAAGAAAATAGCAAACCAGCAATCAAAATGTAAAACTTTTGCACTTCAAAGGACACAATCAAGAAGGTGAACAGATAATCCTGGCAGAAAATATTCGAAAATGGATCTGATAAATATCTAGAGTACACAAAGAATAGTTACAATTTAACACTAACCAAAAGAAAAAAGAACCCACTTTTCAAATGGACAAAAGATTCAAGTGAATATTTTCCCTGAAAAGACATGCAAATGGTCAGTAAACAAACAAACTTTGTACATCACGGGACATCAGTGCAAGACGAAAGAAAATCCCAACAAGCTATGCCTTTAATCCCTACCAAATCAGAAAAGAAAGAGAATAAAAAATGTCAACAGAGGTGAAGTTGGAGTCGTCACATGATGCTGGGACCTGTGAAATGGTGTCTGCCTTAGGAAGCAACCTGGCAGTTCCTCAAAGGAAAAAAATGTGGAGTTACCACGTGATCCAGCAACTCACTCCCAGGAATATGCCCAAGAAAAGTGAAATAAGCACCCCCACTAAACTCATACACAATGTTCATAGCAGCACTGTGTGGCTTAAAAAGTAGAAAGAATCCAGGGGTCCAGAAACAGATGAAAAGAGTACAGTATAGAACATTATGTACTGATTAAATAAATGCGGAATTCATGCATGCCGTGGCATGGAAGACTGTTGGTATATGACCACAAGCTAAATAAAGGAAGCCAGTCACAAATGGCCCTGTATGAACGATGCTACTTATATGAAATTCCTACAACAGGAAGATTTAAAGAGAAAGGAAGCAGCCAAGTGGCTTCGGGATATAAGAGGAGCAGTGGCTGGGAAACAGAGGGTTCTGTTGGGCATGATTGTAAAATTACAGAATTAAATTGAGGCAATGATTACACAACACAATGACTACACTGAAAACCATCAAATTATACACTGGTAAAAAAAAAAAAAAAAAGCCCACAAAAAAACAAAAAAACAAGGGGCTTGGGGATGTTATCTTGAGGCAGGATAAAAAGACAGGGGAAGTTACGCAATGTGGGAAGAAAGAGAAGTCATTCACCCCATGCCCTGGTTTACAGCTCATGTGGAACGTGAATCAGACTTCAATACAACTGGCCAAGAGGCTATTACCTAACAGGACAATATTCTCTCTACAAGCTGTCTTCAAGAGCTTGCTTACTTAGGGCCAGGATGTTTATGATCTCAGAGTAACAGTCATATCACTCTTTTCTTACGTGTGTATATGTTTGTGTGTCTGCATGTGCACTTGTATGCAGGTATGTATACATGTGTTTATGTATATGTACAGAGACAGGAGGACAATCTCAGACAACATTCCTCAAGGCTATTCACTATTCACTTTAGTATTTTGAGATCTAACTATGGCTGTTCTGGAACTCAGTATGCAGACCAGGTTGCCTTTGAACTCAACTCACGGAGATCTGCCAGCCTTGTACCTCCTAAGTGCTGGGACTGCACATATTTTTATTTAATTAAAAAACATTTATTTTGTTACCATGCTTGAGAACTTCAAACATGAGTACTGTATTTACTTTATTTTTACCCTATACTAAGTCTTTCTGTGCCCCAATTTCCTCTTGATTTATGACTTCTTCTTTAAAAATATATGTATTTATATTTTACACACATGAACATATACTCACACACATCACACACTGTAGAAATACACCCCCTATGAGCCCATTTAGCATTGTCAATATGTGTATGTATTTAAAGATAACTGCTTGGAATTATATAACCTATCAGGATGCTCATCCCTGGAAAACATTGTTTCCTCCTCTCTTAACCGGCGCTAATTGCCTGTGGCTCTTTACCTAGGGATGGATGCCCACAGGATTGTATCCATTCCTGCTGGGAGGTCAACTGGAATTGGCATAGTGCAGGTCTTGTTTAGGTGTCTATATTATATCTAAGTTTAAACTTTCCTTAATCTTCAAATGTTTTCTAAGTTAATTCCTTTGAACAATGTAACTCACAAAGTCACAGATGCACACGTCTAGTCAGTATAAGAAATGTCTAAGCATGATTTGTTCTCTTGAAAGGTCCACGGTCGCACTCGGGTACGGACGGCCATCTTCCTCACTGACCTCTCAACACTAGTGTTTATGCCCGCCTGCTTCTACATTACAGACACACCAAACACTGAGCCTGCCCTCTAAGAGTAGGCTCATGTATGCTTTAATGACTTGGGTCACCCTGTCTCAGGGTAAATACTTGCTTCGTGCCTAATGTATAAATAAGCTGGACCCGTGTGGCCAGATAAACTGATCCTACCAAGAAGACAGTGGGGAAGGACTTCTGCTTTGGAGTTGGGGAGAATGGAGTCCAAGTATCTGACTTCAATCATATACACTACTGCATTTCCAAGTAACTGACCTCAATACAAACTCTGGACGCTAAGGCTCGGGTGCTTCTCTGGCCAAGCATGCTTCACATTTGTGATCACTTCTCACTGGTGGGGCAATCGGTGCAATTCCACTGCATAGGCAGAATCTTGTGTCTGGCTTCCCTTGACTTTACCCCCATGCACTTCTACTCTCTGCTCAATTTCACCTCTCTTTGGAATATGTAAACTAGAACTACCCATCCAAAGCAGTGCTTCTCAATCTGTGGGCCAAGACCCCCCAGGGGTTGCATATCAGATAGCCTGCAGATCAGATATTTACATTACACTTCATAACATAGCAAAATTACAGTTATAAATAAGCAATGGAATGATTTTATAGGTGGGGTCACCACAATACGAGGAACTGTATTAAAGGTTCACAGCATTAGGAAAGTTGGGAACCACTGGTCTAAAGGGTTCCCACGTCCTGTGCTTCCTATGACTGAAATGTTCAAATCTGAGACTCCTGACACAGAGAACCCTAATGGGTCAATGTGGTGGTGCATCCTTCAGCTGTAACACCTGAAGGCATGGATGGAGCTGAACATAGCAATGGACCTCAGATGAGAAAGATGGGACGTCACACTAAGGCTACACTGCCACTGCTGTGACCAGGGCATGATATGGAAAGCCAGCCTTACAGCTCTTTGAGGAAAAGCTGAGTAGCCAGCTCATAAGGCAGAGGAAATGATCCCTTAATTATGAAGAGTGACCTTCTTGGACAGGAGCCCCATAGGGTCCCCAAGAACAAAGGAGACAATGTGGTCTTTTGACTACAGAGCAACACTTGAAGGGAGGGCAATAGAGGACACTCTTGGATGGTGCCGTGTATGCTAGTGTGTGTGTGTGTGTGTGTGTGTGTGTGTGTGTGTGTGTGTGCATGTGTGTGCCTAAGTGTGGCAGCCAGAGGGCAATGTTGAGTGCTGTCTTCTATCTCTCTCCATATTATTTTCAAGCAAGGCCTCTCACTGAACCCAGAGCTCACTAATCAGGTAGGCTGGCTCGCCAATGAGCTCCAGGGATCTGCTTGTTTTCTACCCCTTACCAGGGTTACATACACAAACCATAGCATCTAGCTTTCACGTGAGTTCTAGGGATCTGAACCTAGGAGCCCATGGTACCATGGCATGTTCTTGACAAAGTCAGCCATCTCTCTACTTCTTTAAGATAATATTTAACCTGTAGCAGGCACTGGAGCTGACCCTAGGGTCCTGAGAGCTGGAGAGCTGGCCCTACCCCTTACCAGCTGCATACTTGAGAGAGTAAGCCCTGCCCCTTGCCTAGGCAGCATTGTAGAGCTGACCCTTGCTGGCAGGGGCATGGGAGAGTTGACCCTGCCTCTTGCCTCCTCCCATTTGCCCTCATCACCAGAGGCAGGTGGGAGAGTTGGCTCCAACAGGGCCATAAGAACAGCAGAGCTGGCCCTGCCCCACACCTGCTGCCAGGCTCAAGGAAAGCCAGTCATGCACTTTACCTAGGTAGGACAGTAGAGTTTACCCTGATGGCAGGAGAACAGGTAAGCTGGCCCTGAGGGTCTGAGTGCAGGAGAGCTGCCCCTGAAACTTGTCTTTCAAGTGGCAGAGGGGACAAGAGAGAGATGCCCTCTCCAATCCTTGGCCTTTGGCAAGCCAGAGAGCTATCCCTGGACATGAGGGTTGTAGGTGAGCTGCCCCTGAGAGGGAGAATGCAGAAGAGCCAGCCCTGCCCCTTGTCGGTTGTGCAGAGGCACTGATGAGGGAGAGATGCCTTCCTCCCCTCCCTTATCCCTCACCACCTATGTCAGGCAGGAGAGCTGGGCCCAGAGTCATGAGAGTGGTAGAACTAGCCATGTCCCTCAACAGCTACAACACTTGGAAGAGCAGGCCTGCACCTCACCTGGGCAGCAGGGTAGAGCTTGGCCTGGTTGCAGGAGGGGCAATGGCAGGTAAACCAGCCTCAAGAGCTGGTGGGCTGGCCAAGTCAGATGACCTCTCAGGTCTAGATCCAGGGCTTTGAATTGGCCCACCCCAACATCTACTCCATCATTGATGAACTTCTGGAGTGCATGAGGGCTGGTCCTGCAGATCCAAAACTACAGGCTCTCCATGACATGGGGCAGAATAAGATATCCTAGAGGAATCCCAGTGAGGTTCCGGTATTGGCAGAGTAGCGGAAGCCAGAGGCCTCGTACTAGACCGAGGAGTCATTACAATGGACATTTGCAAGCAAAGCCATGTGGACAAAAGGGTGTACTGTGGGGCACCTGTGACACAACATAGCTTCTACAATGAGATTTATTTCTCTGTTGTGGAGAGAGGTTGTAAGGTGGAGGTCGGGTACGAGAGGAGGGGCACATGAGTGGGGTTGGGGTACATGGTACGAAATTCATAAAGAACCAATAAAAAGATAAAATAATCACAGTAATAATGATACTAATAGAATAATACGAATAAGAAATGGTGAAAAGGAGAGAAATCACCTCAGTCAGATCTGTGGGGCATTTTGTTGATTAATGACTGATGTAGGAAGTCCCAGACCATTGTGGGCAGAAGCACTCCTGTGCAGGCAGTCAGAAATCAAGAGCTGGCCATGGGGAGCAAGCCAGTTACATAAAGCAAGCCAGTTATCAGAATTCTTCCATGGTCTCTGCTTTATTTCCCGATTCCAGGTTCTCACCTTGAATTACTACTCTGACTTCCCTTGATTATGGGCTGTGACTTGAAAGTATAAGATAAAATAAGCCCTGTTGGCCCAAGTCGCTTCGGCCATGGTGTTTCTCAAAGCAAAAGAAAGCAAAATTAGAATACCCACTCCCTATGGAGAATGACTTTTCAATGACAAAGAATGACAGCTGTCATATCTCGGGCGCATCTCAGGTGTTGAATGTTTATTATGACAACCTCACTAATCCTCCTGCAAACTCAGATTAACAGAGAAAGTGAGCTCAGAGGAGCAGAAGACCTTTGGCAGTGCCAGTTAGAAAGTAACAGTCAGGAGTGGAACCCCTACATGTCTGCCTCCCATCAGTGATAACCACCACTCTCAACTCACTTTGAATTCCCTCCTCTTCTGCCTTGCAGCCCTGTGGCCCATCCTGGAGGTAGTCTTGAGACGACAGTCTACCCACATCAAGAACCTGGACTTGGGCTGTAATTGCACTCAGCTCTATCTGCCCACCCACACATAACAGATTGCAGGGGGTCTCCAAGACTCAAGGGTGTCTTCATGGTGACTGGTAATGACCTGGTTTGCAATTCATACTTTGGTGTGTTAGGCAAGAAGGTGAATAGAGCAAAATGTTCTGTTCTAGGCTGGCACGTGACTGAACTATGTGATATCCATTTTCCCATCACCCCTTAACTCTTGAGACATGGGGAAACATCTTCCACCTTTTTAGAGTTTGCCCTAGAATTCCAACCAGAAAACACTCATCTGCTTCTCAGAGTGTTGAGAGGGCTGGAAAAGAGGTTAAAGGGAAGAGGACAGGGCACGTGCACAATGCACTAAAGAGGTGCTACAAACACGCCTGTGTGTTTACTGCCGTGGCCAAGGCGGGAAGCGTCGTTATTGGAAACACATATCTGACAGCATCTGGATCCACTTAGTAAGCATCTTTATTTCATAACAACATGAGCTCATGATGCCAGGATGATTAATGAGCTTTTATACTCTGCCACTCACTTTGCATAAATCCCCAAGTCTGTTAGCGAGATTAATTATCCAGGATGGTGCCTGTTGGTTACTTTTGAGCAGGGTCCCTTACATGGAATCCACACTGCCATAGATAAAGCTAGAGCCTCCCACGAGGTACCTCCAAAAGCAGTAGCACCTGGATCCCCAAAACTAATTTCAAGGTTTTTAGGGAATACATGTACGTTTTCAAACATCAGGGAAAATCCTGAAAGGATTCTCAGGCTTGGCAAGAAACGAGAAAACAGAGATTTGGGGCTGGAATTTTAGTGATAATACTGACCATTGTGCTGCCAAACATTTTTAAATATGCAAAGCAATATCAAATATTTTAGCTTCACTGGAAGCAGTATCTGCTGGAACAGGGCTATTGTTCTCTCTCTGGCAAAATTCAGAATTGATGACACACATGTTGACCTCTATCCAGGACAGTTTTGGGTCTGGAACAACGTTGCCATGGCAACACTCATCCTCTGAAAAGCAAGCAGGCTACCTCTTCCTCCTCGTTCCTGCAGAAAGAACAAAATTTCCTTCCTGTCATGAGGAGAGAGGCTCTAGTCTCTATGTGGCACAGGTCTTTCAGCTGGTCTCAGGCAAGTTCTGTGTTCAGATGACAGTGTAGAAAGCACCGTAACCATGGAAGTGCCAAGGGTGGACAGTCTGCATCCATCTTTGGCTGTTAGCACATAACACTCTTCCTTAGAGACATGTCCCTCTCAATGAGCTGTTCTCTGCAGAAGTGCAGAGCAAGGGAAAAGCAATCAAATCTGTCTGCTTAGGTATAGGCCTTCTTAGGCATTGCACAGTGGCATCTGAAGCACAAGACCCGGGAGTGCTAAAGGACATATGTGGCCTTTAGTGGTCAGGTGATATTGCTCATAGCAACCATGTCAGACCTATGGTGCCAGGTTATGGCATACATTGAACACCAGGAAAATAACCTCCCCAAGGACCTAGGACATCAGTAAAGAGGAAGTAGTACGTAGGATGGATGATATTAAATGGAAAATGTCTGTAGTGAATGGTTGGAGGGAAAAGCCAAAAATACAAGTCTAGAATAGACAACACATCAAACTCTAGACACCAACTTCTACAAAGCCCATAGTTCTCCAATACTGAAGAAGCAAAGTCTCAACTGTAGGATCCACCTACAATCCAGCATCTGTGTTTCACATTTACAAGCCAGCACCTCACACATCACCCTTTGCAACTTTAGAGACCACTATACCATTTCCTTCCATTCTCTCCTTAGCCAAAGCAGACAACACTGTGTGCCAAATATTTGTGAAACTTAGCCCATGCTGACTACCCATTTCTTCCCTCGACACCCTAATTAGAGTCTGTGGGAACTCCACCTCAATGTCCAGCCACTGTCCTGTCGGATGGCAAATGCACAGTGCTCAGACCCAGTGACTCCCGAGCACCTGAACTGTCCTCCTACAAACTGAGAAAGCTCTATTTCATCTCACATTGCTTGTTGAGGCAGGGTCTCATTCTGTATCCCTGGATGGCTGGGAGCTCCAGACTGACCTCAAATCCACAGATATCTGCCTGTTTCTACCTCCTGGGTGCTGAGACTAAAGGTCATCACACCCAGCTCATAAATCTCCAGTGTCTCCCCTAGCATCCCCTAGCATCAGGATCAGAATGGCCAAGAGTTTTATGCAAGGTTCTGTAGGCAGCATTCTCCTCTTAGAGAACTTGCTATTTCTAGAGCCAAACCAGGGCCTCAGACAAATGTGAGGATGGGCTGGGAGCCCCTCCCAAACCCTTTGCACAGTGAAGAATGGTCAAGGATGAGGATTCAGCACATATGGCATCTGTGGGTTCCAGTGTTAGAAGAAAGAACTGCTCAGCTCCATAACTCATGAGCTTCATCAACCTAGAAGTGACTAGCAGGTCATTACACACCACTTCCCCTCTAGTTACGCACACTTCCTCCTGGGCCAAGGAGAGGATGCACTAGAGTGGGAAGGAGTATGTGTGGAGACAGTGGCTTCTAATCCCCAGTGCCTGTGCAGTCACTATTCTGTTGGACACCTGGCTTTCCTCTTAGCTCATCGGGTCTCCACTTCTCTGTTTAGATGCCTGCTCTACTCTGCCCATCCCACCCTCCACCACTGCTGCTATCCATTCCAACATGGGAAAGAACAGCTCTGCCCATCACCAAATAAAGACAGAGAACCCTACATATGCCTTCAACCTGTAATCCCAGCA
>JADRCD010202470.1:3940-54878 GCA_019843815.1 Montemys delectorum | reverse complement strand
TGTTTAGCTCTGTACCCCATTTTTAATAGGGTTATTTGGTTCTCTGGTGTCTAACTTCTTGAGTTCTTTGTATACATTGGATATTAGCCCTCTATCAGATATAGAGTTGGTAAATATCTTTTCCCAATTTGTTGGTTGCCGTTTTGTCCTATTGACAGTGTCTTTTGCCTTACAGAAGCTTTGCAACTTTATGAGGTCCCATTTGTCAATTCTTGATCTTAGAGCAGAAGCTATTGGCATTGTCTTCAGGAAATTTTCCCCTGTACCTATTTGCTCGAGGTTCTTCCCCACTTTATTTTCTATTAGGTACACTACTTCATTGCTGGTGGGATTGCAAACTGGTACAACCACTCTGGAAATCAGTGTGGTGGTTCCTCTGGTAATTGGATATAGTTCTACCAGACGACCCAGCTATACCACTCTTGGGCATATACCCAGAAGATGCTCCAACATGTAATAAGGACACATGCTCCACCATGTTCATAGCAGCCTTATTTATAATAGCCAGAAACTGGAAACAACCTAGATGTCCCTCAACAGAGGAATGGATACAGAAACTGTGGTACATATACACAATGGAGTACTACTCAGCTATTAAAAACAATGAATTTATGAAATTCTTAGGGAAATGGATGGATCTGGAGAGTATCATCCTGAGTGAGGTAACCCAAACACAAAAGAACACACATGGTATGCATTCTCTGATAAGTGGTTATTAGCCCAGAAGTTTGGAATACAGGAAGAACAACCCACAAACCACAAGAAACTTAAGAAAAAGGAAGACCAAAAGGTAGACATTTCATTCCTTCTTAAAAGGGGGAACCAAATACCCATGGAAGGAGTTGCAGAGACTAACTATGGAGCAGAGACTGAAGGAAAGACAATCCAGCCTGATATAGCTGTCTCCTGAGAGGCTCTGACAATACCTGACTAATACAGAAGTAGAGGCTCACAGCCATTCATTGAACTGAGTACACAGTCCCCAATGAAGGAGTTAGAGAAAGGATTTATGGAGCTGAAGGGTTTGCAGCCCCTTAGGACGAACAACAATATGAACTAACTAGTACCCTCAGAGCTCCCAGGGACCCAACTACCAACCAAGGGCTATACATGGTGGGACTGATTGTTTTGGCAGCATGTGTATAGTAGAGGATTGCAAATTGGATATTCAATAGGAGGAATGGACCTCGGCCTTGTGAAGGTTTTGTGCCCCAGTGTAGGGGAATGCCAGGGCCAATAAGTGGGAGATGGTGGGATGGCAGGCAAGGGGAGGGGGGAGGCAACAGGGGTTTGTTCTTGTTGTTTTTGTTTGTTTGTTTTTGGGAGGGGAAACTGGGAAAGGAGAAGTTCACATGTAAATAAAGAAAATATCTAAAAACAAAATAAAGGATGTGTCACAATTAACAAAAAAAAAGTATACAACTAAGTCATAAGGAGACAGTTCTGTTTCTTCAGTTTACTTCTTAATGTTACAAGGATTAACAGGCTTATAGGGTATTGAGGCAAGGGCAAATGCCCTCTTTTCCCTTATCATTAGTGAATTGAGACATTAGCCCTTTTCTGAAGCTTAAAGCAACATTGTCTTTGTTAACAGTTTCCATTGCTGTGAAGAGACACCATGACCAAGACAACTCTTATAAAGAGATTTTATTTACGTGGAGCTGGCTTGTATTTTCAGAGATTATGCATTTCCATTATTATTATGGTGGAAAGCATGACATCATGCAGGCAGACTCAATGCTGGAGAAGCCAAAGAGTCCTACATCTGATTTGATGACTGCCAGGAAGGGACTCTTTTCCAAACTGGGAGGTGCTTAAGCCTAGGAAACATCAAAGCCCACCTCCACAATGTCACATCCCTTTCAACAAGACCACACCTCCTAGTAATGCCATTTCCTGTGAGCCAAGCATTCAAACACATGAGAGCCAAACCTACTTAAACCACCACAAACACGATGTTAGATCACTGACCACAGGTTGTTGTTCTAAGTTTAAATGGTATTGCACTCAATTCTGGGTCCCTCTACAGAAATGAGCCAGGTTTGGGGAGTTAGTTTACATTTTTGTTTTCTGTCCACTGATTGTCTATGGTTCTAATTTAAAAAAAAAAAAAAAAGACCAGCTAAGGATGCCAGTATTTTCTATGACTAATGTCAGCTTTTAGGGAAAGAAAGGAGAAAATGAGGGAGAGGAGAAGAAAAGAAGGAGGGAGAGGGGAAGAAGGTTAAGAGGGAAGAGAGAGAGGTGGGGGAGCATGCTAAGTCCAGTTATCCTTTAGGCAAGAACTTTTTACCACTACCAGCATGGGAGGGATCTTAAATAACATACTAGTCTCCTGACACAAAGATGCATTATCTTCATTTAAGGTCCCCAGGAGGAGACAGGGAGAAGAAAGACATACCACAAAGAAATAGATAATGGTCTCTACCAAGTTGGATTGGAAGTCTCAATGTGCTGTGGAATGGTAGGGCAAGGTGCCTGGGAAGTCTAGAGCACATAGCTGGGGTATTCAGTCAGATAGAGGCGTTTGCAGAATGGTGAGTGGGGCTACTATGACACATGAGTTGTGTGGACCTCTGAGACATGAGAAGAGTCAGGCTGCCTCTGACCCCCTAGAAGGCATGGGAGCTGGGTATACTTCTGTCAACCCTGTTTAAATCAGAATTACCTGGAAATCCTGTGTCTCTATGGCTGTGACCTGGCCCGCTCTTTCCTCAGTGTCGTCAGATCACATCCAGTCCCATAGTTACCAAGGCATTATTGGCATCTGCATTATGGTCCTGCTGAAGAGAGCTGTGCTTCCTCCAGAGAGCTGGGAGTATTAATCCAGATGCAAGTCCCTGGGCCAGAAATCAAAGTTTCCCTTCAGCTTTGACGAAAACATTAGGATACTCTAGCAAAGGTGAACTCCAGGCCCTCTTTTCCTTCAGGGTGTGCTGACTTTTGGCAAGTCAATTCATGTTTCTTCGGCTGTTTCCTGACTTGTCAAGTCTTAAGCCTTTAAGATTGTTAGGAGAACTAAAGGAGGCAATGTCTACTAACTGTGATCTAAACCTTAAATCAGTCTATGTATGTAAAATTGCTAGTAGTAGCAGTTCCGGGCAGATGCTGAAAGGCTGCTCTTAATTCATGGGATCTTGGCTAGTTAATTCTAATGTGATCTATAGACACTTATCAATGAATGATGGCCTGGAAAAATACTGCATCCTTTTTTTCTATGAGATGAGCTTTTAATGCCAAACATCATAAATGTCATCAACACAGTTGTACTCTAGCTTCAGCTTGTGCTCATTTGACGCTCATGATTCATTTGATTGGTTGACTGATGATTGATTGATTCATTCATTCTCCTGTTCAGTGAACAGGGATGAAAGACAGTACCTAACATTTTGCTAGCAATATCAGGGGATCCCCAAATAGGATGCAACTCAAGGTCATCACTTCTCCAGTGATACAGTAGATATTTGAAGATTTGTAGTTGGAAATTACAAACAACCACATCTGTTTTTCTGAACATCAGTATTTCACATGCCTGGGCACAGCTATCTTTTCTACTTCAGATCATTGTGAAACAGACTGGACTAGAGATGGTGTCCACCAATCTCTAAAAGTTGCTTTCTATTCCCCTAATGCATAGTTACCCTGGGAAAAGGCTATAAGTCACTTCAAAGAAGGCTGGAAGACAGATTAATAGTGTAAACTTTTGGCAGTGTATCAGAGTCCTTCCTCAAGGAGACTAACCTTCTCCTTCCCATGAGATTAGGGTTCTGTAAACTGACTGAAGTCTGAGAATGAATTGAGGGGTCCTGACTTTCTGTGTAATTCACATTAGACTTTTTCACTTCCACAACCACTTTTCTGCTTATACAGATCAAATAACAATTTAGTAGATTTCCCATTTCGTTCCTAGGAACAGCGTGACCAACCAGCCAGCACTTAAATTCTGTGCAAGTCACACTCTCTTGGTTGCTCCTTTGACTCCTCTATCCATTATGGTAACCATGCCTACCTTGCCTTTGACATGGAGTGGTGACCCTTGACCCTGACACTTCAAGGTCCAATGACTTCCACTGCACTTAAGTTTTCCAATTCTGAAGTTTAAGTTTCCACTATAACTTACAGTCTGAAGAAAACAGTCTTTACTGAACTCTTAGAAACTCTAGGGAAAGGATTAGAGTTCAATTTGCTTTGGAATTCAGCAATTTGCAGGATGAGATTTGGAATTTAGTTTTAGCAATTCTAGTCCTGCCCCTATGGGAGGTAGATAAGGATCTCTTTCTTGGCAGATACAGAAACTTTCAGGTAGTATAGGCAGTGGTGATAAGCTTTAAGGGTCAAATTTCCTTTTCCCCTTCTTTACTTTGTCTAGTGGGATTACCCAAAATATTCAAAGCCCAAGTTTACATATTTCTTTCTTATAAAATACTCTCGCATAAACATCCTGAATAATATTTGCCTGCCTGTATAATAATAATATTTCAAATGCCACAGTTCATCCAAGCTGATATACAAAATTAAACATCACACTCCGTGATAATCTGATTTCTAGGACCTTCAAATTCTCCTCTCACATTGATAGTAGAATGGCCTTTCCCGGTAGCTATTTCCTACTTAAAACCATGCAACACAAAACAATTCCCCAAGTAATAAAGATGCAGATTCATTAATATTAATAGTTAAGCTTCTCCCAGGTCTCACTTGGTCTCAGACTCTCCTGACAGATGCATTTCCTACATACTTGAATGATTCCCATCCTCTTATTGTTTCCTCCATTTTCTCCAGTTTTCAGTACCATTAATATTCCTTGTAGCACAAATTATCATGCTACTTTTTTTTAAATCTATGTTGTTTCTTCATTAGTTTAACCTGTCATCCATCTCCCACTCCTCACTGTATTTGCTTGGGATACATGTATTAACAATCCTAAAAACATCTTACGTATGCACCCCTTGCTCAGATATGCTTTCTCTGATCTATCACAGTTACTTCCTTTGCTGTGTTCCCATGGGACTGCACTTGTATAGCACTCATCTCACCATCACAGTGAACTGCATCATTTTCTCTCTGTGCCTGATAAGTTCTGTAACCCAGGAACCACAGTAGTTATGAGGGGGAGCCTGTCACTTACTGAGTACTCAAGAGCTATGGAACAAAATGAAAGATGAAGAGTTAGTGGATGAATAAATTGAGCTCTAATTTAGTAGTCAGGTATGGAATCTTTATCCATTCTTCAGTTGAGGGTCATCTAGATTTTTTATAGCTTCTGGCTATTATGAATAAAGCTGCTATGAATATAGTGGAGCAAGTGTCTTTGTAGGATGGTGGAGCATCTTTTGAGTATATACTCAGGAGTGGTATAGGTGGGTTTTGAGGAAAAACTACTCCTAGTTTTCTGAGAAAACACCAAATTGATTTCCAAAGTATTGGACAAGTTGACACTTTCACCTGCAGTGGAGGAGTGTTTCCCTTGCTCCACATCCTTGTTAGCATGTGCTATCATTGGAGTTTTTGATCCTAGCCATTCAGACAGGTGCAAGATAGAACCTCAGGAGTTGGTTTGATTTGAATTTTCCTGATGACTAAGGACTTTGAACACTTCTTTAAGTGCTTCTTGGCCATTCTAGATTCCTCTGTTGAGAAGTCTCCGTTTAGCTCCATACCCCATTTTTATTTTGGTTATTTGGGTTGTTGGCGAATAACTTCTTGAGTTCTTTATAAATTTTGGATATGGGCCCTCTGTCAAATGTCAGTTTGGTAAAGAAATTCCTAATCTGTAGGCTTTGATTTCATCCTATTGACAGGGTTCTTTGCCTTACAGAAGCTTTTCAGTTTCATACAGTACCACTTATCAATTGTTGATCTTAGAGCCTGAGCCATTGGTGATCTATTCAGAAAATTGTCTCCTGCATGAATGCATTCAAAGCTATTTTCCACTTTTTCCTCTGTGAGAGTTAGTATATTTGGTTTTATGTTGAGGTCCTTGATCCACTTGGATTTGAGATTTGTGCAAGGTATTAAATATGGATTTATTTTCATTTTTCTACATGTAGACATCCAGTTAGACCAGCACCATTTGTTGATGATGCTTTCTTTTTTTTATTGTATGATATTTTGGCTTCTTTATCAGAAATCAAGTATCCATAGGTGTGTGAGCTTGTTTCTGGGTCTTTGATTCAATTCCATTGATAAATGTGTCTGTTTTTGTACCAATACCACACACTTTTTATCATTATTTCTCTGTAGTACAGCTTGAGGTCAAATAGAAGCAGTCATTAAAAGTTCCCAACCAAAAAAAGCCCAGGGCTGGATGATACAGAATTCTACCAGACATTCAAAGAAGAGCTAATATCAATATTCTTCAAACTATTCCACAAAATAGAAATAAAACCAACTCATTTTATGAAGCCACAATCACCCTGATATGTAAGCCACACAAAGATTCAACAAAGAAAGAGAACTTCAGACCAATTCTCTTATGAATACTGATGCAAAAATACTCAATTAAATACTAGTAAACTGAATGTAGGAACACATCAAAGCATCATCCACCATGATCAAGTAGGCTTCATCGTAGGAATACTGGGATGATTCAATATATGAAAATCCATTAGCTTAATTCACCATATAAGCAAACTGAAAGAAAACAAATCACATGATTATTTCACTAGATGCTGTAAAACCCTTTGACAAAATACAATACCCCTCCAGGTTAAACATCTTAGAGAAATTAGGGATACAAGGTGCGTACCTAAACATAATAAAAGCAATATATAGCAAACCCATAACCAACATCAAGCTAAATGGAGAGAAATTTATAGCATTTTCACTAAAATCAGGGACAAAACAAGGCTGCCCACTCTCTCTCATCTATTTAATATAGTACTTGAAGTTCTAGACAAAGCAGTAAGACAACTAAAAGAGATCAAGGGAATACAAATCACAAAAGAAGAAGTTAAAGTATCACTGTTTGAAAATGGTATGAGAGTATATAAGTAACCCCCCAAATTCTACCACAGAACTCCTACAGCTGAGAAATACGTTTACAAAGTGGTTGGATACAAAATTAACTCAAAGAAATCAGTAGCCCTCCTTTATACAAATGATAAACTGGCTGAAAAGAAAATAGTAAAACACCATCCTTTTCAACAGCCACATATAATATAAAATATCTTAGTGTAACTCTAACCAAGCAAGGGCAAGATCTATATGACAAGAACTTTAAGTTCCTGAAGAAGGAAATTGAAGAAGGTATCAGAAGGTGGAAAGACCTCCCATGCTCATGGATAGGTATGATTAACATGATGAAAATGTCCATCTTACCA
Organism: Montemys delectorum; assembly: GCA_019843815.1. NCBI lineage: Eukaryota > Metazoa > Chordata > Mammalia > Rodentia > Muridae > Montemys > Montemys delectorum. The sequence continues at coordinate 47,556 of JADRCD010202470.1, read as the reverse complement.
AAAGCAATCTCCAGATTCAATGAAGTCCCTATCAAAATTACAACATAATTTTTTAAAGACCTTAAAAGAACAATTCTAAACTCCATGTGGAAAAGTAAAAACTCAGGGTAGCCAAAACAATCCTTAACAATAAAGGAACTTTGAATAACTAAGTTCTAAGTTGAATCTTCTTGTGAAAGATGGCATAAGGTATACTTTAGAGTGAATTATTCATCAGTTTGAGAGCAAAAGAAAAACAGAAAAGTTCAGGCAGAATGCTACCTGGAGCACTGTATTTGTCCACAAGTGAGAGAGGAGTTTAAGTAATGAAAGTAATGAAATGTGGTAAAGCAAGACAAATGTAAAATGATAAGACACCACGAAGGCATGTCAATAAAAACATTTAATTTTTTTTCTTTTTCATTAGTAACATATAGAGAGAGCAGGCAAGCAGTAAACCTCAGCTATGGCCTAGAGGAAAGAAATAGAAAAGGAGAAAAGAGTAAACCATGCCTTACTGTGTTGCCTTACTGTGTTCTTCATGGAGGTACCACAAGCAAGCACGTGACAGGAGGAGGTAGCTTCAGAGAAAAGGAAACATACTAGGGCTCTACTTTGCATCAGAAAGAAAGAGATTAGTAGAAAAATGTCAAGGACCAGCCTTGGTTCAGAGAGGGGTTCTGAGAGAATGGGTGCATGGGAGCAGTGAAAAGAAAGAAGTGAAAGTCAAATCTTGGGTCCAAGCTGGTGGCCTAGGTTCTGCTGAGATGGCTTTCTGGACTGCTCTGTTTCTCAGTTTTTCAGTTTCTCTGTGTCTCTTTCTCTCTCTCTCTCTCTCTCTCTCTCTCTCTCTCTCTCTCTCTCTCTTTCTCTCTCTGTCTCTCTCTCTGTGTCTCTCTGTGTCTCTGTCTCTGTCTGTCTGTCTGTCTGTCTCTCTCTCTCTCTCTGTCTGTGTGTGTGTGTGTGTGTGTTTTGTTCTGCTCTAGACAGCTTTTTCTTTTATTCTAAAAACTCTCTGGTTGAGACTGATCTCTCTGGTAGTAAAAATTTTAAAAGGTTTCTGGATGATTTTCCAAACAAAATCAGAAAGCCAAAAAAAATTCTAAAAGAGTTATGTCAGTTCTCTAAGTAATTGTTGGGATTTCAAGTCAGAAATCTTGTTAGAAAAATTCTTGAAGAGCTGTTTTCACCCTCCCAAGATCTCTAGACAGCTCTGCTCTCACTAGAGAAAAAGCTATCACTTTCTGTTAGATTGTCTCAGGTAAACCAAAAGCCCAGTTTTTTTTTTTTTGTTTGTTTGTTTTTTTTTTTTTTACATATCAATTCAGTTCTTTATTCCAGGTTCCCTTTTGATTATCCTTTGAATCAGCATCCCAGGACCTCAGCTCCTTAGTCCTTAGGAAACAGCAAGCACATACATCCTTTTAAACTTTGCAAAAAGAATTTAGAGATCTGCCCACCTTTGTCAAGCACTGAGGCCCAGCTAGCTGGGTGGGACCAGTCCTGAAACTACCATTTCTACCATAGCTGGGCTTGGATTTGCTGTGTACCAAGTTGACTCTGAACTCAGGAATCTATCTGCCTTTGTATCTTTCTGACAAGCTGGCTCACTAAGGCAGCTGTCTTTGCCTCTTTAGATTCATGATGTCCCTTACATTCATATTACATCCTTACTTTTCTCATAGTTGAGGAATTATATAAATTTTGAACTCATGATTTTAGAGTTCTTTCCCATAGCCTGAAGGGCTGTTCCTGGTATTTACCATTTTGCTGCTATATAGCCACACCCTTGACTCTCTTGCCCTCTTTCTAATTATCAAGGAGTCATTAACAGGAACAGGGAGGGTATTCCTCAGAAGGAAAGAGTCCTCCACTGCTAGTACTGGTTCCAGAAAATATGCACACTCTTACACAAGCAAGCCTTATGCCCACAGCAGCCATTGACACTTGTGCAGGTTCATACTGGGGCCCTGTCCCAGGGGCAGGAACCATGTCATTCCTTCCCCACCAAGGCTCGGTGGGAAAAGAATAAGTTACAATGTTCTGTATGAGGATCCAGGAAGGTGGGCAAAGCTAATAAAGTTGCATGGTGGCTCCACAGTGATTAAAGTGCATTATTTCATTAAGGAGATAATTTCATTAGTACAAAAACATTCCCTTTATTTTGATTTCCCAGACTTCTACAACTTCTGGAGAAGAGTGTGAGTATAGTCAAAAGAATTTCAAATTTTACAAGAGAGTATACAAATGTTTGCATGTGTGCCTTACATACTACTATAACTAAAGGTGTGCACTGCACAACTATTTTTCCTACTGGCATTACGGTGTGTCTGAATTGTGGCCTGTATAGATGTATTCTAGTAGTTTTGGGGGAGATCCATTAAAAAAAATAGATCATTGCTACTCATTGAATCCAGTAATTTATTTTGAATACTGCAAATGCAAAGACAATATAGAACTGGTCACTGTGATATGGTCCAAGTGCAGTACAGGGAGTCAGATGCTCTGATTCAAGCATGCACATAGATAGGAGTGTAAGACTCTGTCGAGCCGTAGCTTACTGGAGACTCACTGAATGAACCATGTGGAGCCTGAATCGATGCAAAAAGCAAGAGGAATTTATTGTTCCTGTGTACTGGGGTCGTCCCAGACACAAAGGAGAGGTGGCAATCCGGCACAACTTGTTCAGTGACCTCTTATACAGTTTTCAGGGCAGCAGCTATTAGGCACAATGTGCTTGGCAGGACAGTGTGACTTTTTAAACTGATTGGTCTTCAGGGAATGAGGAGACAAGGACTTCCCTTGTCTGAAGATGGGCATCCATCCTGCAGAATGTGTCCCTACCCACAGGTTGGTTCCCACTTTGTGGTCTGAGGAATGAATGTTAATTAGCCTCTCCCTTCTGGAAGGACAAATGGTCCGTGACCTTCCCAAAGTTCCTGAGCTGACGTTTTCAGGAGAAGCAAGAAGCTATGTCAGTTGTTGCCAGGTTGGCACTTGGAGGATGGCTTGAATTTTTTCTTATTGACAAAAGAATATGTGTTATTCAGTCATCTAAAAGTGTTAGATTCTGTGTGGGTCCCCCACTCGAGAAGAATTAGGAGGGAGATGGCTGCAAATTGCATGAGGTTTTTATTGAACTAGTATGCTAGGGTCATCCTGCATTCCGGGCAAGGGCTACCCTGAGGAAACAAAGCTTGTAGTTTTTATACCTTTTCAGAACAGAGTTTTACAGCTTACAATGTGGGCTGGTTACAATTTACAATATGGGCTGGTTACACTTTATCTTTCCCATTGTTCTTTTGTTTTTATTGACCTTTCTCCTCCAGGTGAGGACTAGATACCTGTTGTATGTAGGAAGGGTGGGGGGGGGAGATCCACCCTCCTGGGGACGTTTCCTAGAATAGGGCATTTCTTGGGGATGGGTGTTTTCCCTGTAAATCTTTCTCAAGCTCTGTCTTTAGGCTAAATGGACATTCCTTGCTCCTTGGTACTTTTATGAGGTGTCCCTATTTGCTCAATTCTTACAAAAGAAACCAGGACACATAAGAGAAATCTCAGTCAATTATGAGTTGTGGTTTACATATAAAATTAGGAAGTTAGATAAAAAGAAAAGTTTATAAAATTAATAGGATAATTTAGAAACACTTAATATTCTGTTGGGGATTTTAGGCTCCTTTTCTAGGACAAGAGTAATAGAAGCCTTGTTTAATCAGCTGAGTGTTATACTTAATTTTTATGTTGAAATTATTAATGGAGTATTTATATCATATCATTGATAGAAAGAAGAATGGATAAGGAGAATGAAAATTTAAATATAAATAGATTTATTAGATAGAATATATCTATTAAAAAGATACATTCAGTTTTTGATTCTTGATTAGTGTTTGTTTAAGAAATTATTGCTTGAAAACTAGTAAACAAGAGCTCTTTTTTTTTTTTTTTTTTTTTTTTTGGTGGTTAATACTAATTCCAAAGAAGGGTTCAACTCTATCACTGGTGCAACTTAAAAGAATGTTTCTAATTTGAATACAGCTTAAGTCATATGGACCTTTAATTAAAACCTGGATACCTTTTCACCATGCAGATTGCCTTTGTTGTAAAGGAAGTTGAATAGTCATTGGACAGGGGTATATACAGCATCTCCCTGGGATATTGAGCTTTGGCATTTTTGAAGAACATAAGTCACCCAATTATAATGAGAATTGTAATTCATGAAAAGTAAATTCTAACTGAAAGATTTGGTGTCCTGTCTGTCTTGGCTTTTGGCTCTTAAGATCTTCCTAGTAATGAATGATATTACCTTGATATATTACCACTTGCATCATGGACAATGACTTTAGGTTAATATTTGACAGTTCGGGTATTGCTCTAAAATGCTAGCATCCATATTTATAGCATCATCAGGCTTTGTCTAAGATCTCGAGGCATTCTCTTACAGTCGACAAACTGCTTTGAGCCTTGTACAGGTCATGAGATACTGTATTTACAATCTTTTAGACTCTATCATTTGGTGTTAACACTTTGAACTGTTCAATAATTCCTCTGCTGTGTCATCATATAGATAAAATCTGGCCTATGAGGGATTTTCCTAGCCAGGTGCCAAGGGCCATCATGATAGCACAGCTGGTCCAAAGGCAGCCTTCAGAGTGAAGAGTAAAGCAGGAAGTTCTCAATGCTCTGATGAGACAGAGACATCAAAGGAGCTGCCAGATGTTAAGTGTTTTCAAAATCACAGGCAAACTCCATTTGAATTCTGGCTCATTTGAAAGGGAAGCATGATGACTGTTGCCTAGCCAGTGAGTCTGTCCCAAGGACATTCCTGAGTATTCTCTTCTGATGAAGGAATATTTGTGCCAGGGACTGTAATGCCTCACCCAGAGAAATTACTCGATATCAGTTATTAATATCACTAGGACACTGAACTAAGACATAATTTGAAATTATCAAGTTGGACATAAACTCAAATGCTTCTTCAGCTTAAAATCTAGGTCTTGTGATTTAGACTATACATTTTTTTTTTAATCTTGCAAAATTCAAAGTGTAGTGTCAAGACTGCATGTGCTGGGGTCTGACAGGATGGACTCCCTAGATACAAGAGATCCTTTTGGAACCTGTGATTTAAGTAAAACTGTCTCTGGCTCGGTAATTCCAGACTTCTCTATAGTCAGACTGTTTTTCAAGCTTTAAAAGTAAATGTTGCCAGTCTGGAAGATGGGTTTCCTTGTTTGGCTTTTTATTTGTTTTGTTTTGTGGCAAGGTTTCAAGTAACCCAGAATGCGCAATGGCATAGAATGTTTAGGATGATTTTCACCATCTCACCCAATGTCTCTTTTATACTTACAGAATGCTGAAATTTTAGGTACATGCTCTAAATACCCAGTTGTGTGGGTTTTGTTGTTTTGTTTGGGTTTTTTTTTGTTGTTGTTGTTTTGAAAGAAATACTGGGCTTGAACCGTGGTACTCAACCAACTGAACTATATCTCTAGCTCATCACTAGGTTTTGCAATAACGAATTCATTATCTTGGGTTTCTATAAGCAGTCCTGTAAGTATTCTTGCTTCCTTTTTTACTATAAAGGAGAAAATTCATTCAGAAACTGTCTTCTTGTGCACAGCTGGCAATCAGTAGGCTGTGATTTGAACCTATATAAGCTGATTCAAAGCCCATGTTTTTAACCTCTACAGTTCATGGGTTTCTCACTAGAGTGAGTTCAGTGTGAATTTTATTATTCGTCTCTTTGCATTATTCCATGCATCGAGGGACTCTGCTAATGTGATGCTTTCGACTGTCTGAAAGATTGAGTGACCCTCAATGCAAGGATTGTTAGGTTTCTCTGAAACAGCCTTTCATTGATAAATCTCTCAGATAGAATGGTCCAAGAATAATAGATAGAGGCATCTGAGAAAGTTTTGGGAATTTACCTCTGTGACTGATGGACCGAGCTAGCAGTCACCTGTATACATAGTAAATAAAGCCAGGCAAAGGCTTGAGATTGCACCCTAGAAGTTGACATTGGTTTGTTCTTTTTCAGGGGATGTGGGTAGAATACAATTGAAATGAAGGGATTTGAGAGGAACCATAAGAATGATTAATAGAAAGATACAGAATTTGGATTAGAATATTTGAAAGGAGAATGAAGGGGTTTGTTTTTATTATATTACTATTTCTTCAAAAGATGCCAGCACCTTTTATACAGTGCAATCTACTGAGCATATGCAAAGTACAATGATGAAAAAAAAATAGAAGCCAGGGAGAGAGAGAGAGAGAGAGAGAGAGAGAGAGAGAGAGAGAACAGATGTAATTTCCTGCCTTTAAGAAATTAATGATTTAATTAATGGATTAAAATTTAATCTGCCTGGGCTGAAGGGCACACTTGTAAACAGCAGGAGAATGTATCTCTCACTCAAGGCCATCTTTGCTGATGATTTCCTATTTGTAAGTGGATGTTCTGAGAAAAAGAGAAAAATTCAAGCCCATGATCAGGAAAAGCTTAATGGAGAAGTGTGTCAAATTTAGGCAGGTAAAGATTCTTTAGCATCTTTTTTATTTAACAAACAAAAACAAACCATGCAAAGCACTGTTCTTTTATTTTATGAGAAAAAAAAGCAGGCAAAGTTGAGAGAGGCAGAGAAACTTGGTGTGTTAGTCATGGTTCTGTAAAGGGAGCTTATCTCTCTACCTATCCATCTGTCTGTCTATCTCTCTAGCCAATGATCATAGGCTGTGGTCTAGATATGAACAGTGGTGGTCTAGAGGCAGGTTTCCCAGATCAAATGATCAGAATTAAACGTGTGTCTTTTTCCAATTCAAGAGATCTGGGTGAAAGACCTGTTGTGTCTTCTCATCTCAAAGATGTAGACTAGAAGTGTATCTTCCCATTTCAAAATCACCAACAATCCCTCACAGTTGAGCCGTCCATTTTTTGGTGTTAGTTAATTCCAGGTTCACAACCAAGAATGTGATCACACTTGACGTTAGATTTTCAAAAGGAAATACATAGAGTACTGATAACTTAAAAGAAAAATAAAAGCCACACCCAGGCTCACTGAAATATATCTTTCTCAGCTTTACAGTTTATTACAAAAATGTAGTTATTCTTGCATCCTATGTTATTTGCATTCTTCTGAGTTTAAGGTCATCAGTGATGAGATCCAGGAAAAGATGTGTAAGGTTCATTTATCCAGAGGCAAGGGATGCAGAAAGAGAAAGGGAGGAATCCTCATTAAACTTGAAGGAAAATGTAGGATGGAAATGTCTATACAACTGTAGGTTTGGACAGCTATTGGAAACTGTGAACCTTTGTGAGCACTTCAGAGTGGGGTGGGTCATGTTTTCACAAACTTTTTTTCTAACTAAGTCTTTGGAGCTGACTGTACCGTGTGGAAGTAGCCGTGCCCATCACTCCTTGAGCTTTTCCAGCCTTTACTTTCCAGATGGAAAACTTTAGCAGGAAACCACACTTCTTTAGAGTCTCAGCTGTTAAGAACTTGCTAATCACCGTGGGCTTATCATGATTTCCTATGAAAATATTTTCTCTTCCAGAACAGTTCCCTGAGAGTGACTTGGCTCAGAGTCTGCATTTCACAGGCTGCGCCTCGACGAATGTATGTTGAGTGTGTTTGAATGAACACTTTGACTGCTACTGTTAGAAAAGCTTTCTTTCCCAGTGAAACTCCCTTAAGTGTAAAACCAGTCCCCAGAGCCAGATGACTACTTCAGTTCAGAATCCAGGTTGAGAATTCTATAGGTGACCAACTCCTCTGCCACTTAAAAAGGTACAACCTGCATTCTCACATCAGTTTTGTGGAAATAATAACCGCCACTCAGATATAATAATAGTTTCACTTTGAAGTGGTCAGAGGAAAAAGATAGCCTGAACACAAAATAATGATCTCCCTGGATTACCTGAGTGCTGAAGATGAAAGGGGGAGATTGTCTGATCACATGACCGATTTATTTCATGTCACTGCACGGTTCTTCTAGTCTAAACACTGGATAGTCCCATGATTTGACTAAATTAGAATCTGAGGAAGTCCTAAACACAAAATGATAACCCCCTATACAAATAGGACATATTAAATTATATGCATTTCTGTTCAAAAGAATCAAAAATTCCTCAAAGTAGAGCACATGGAACTTAATGTCCTTGCAAGGGGCATTTCAGATCTGCACTGATGTTTCCCCATTCCTTGAAGACTACAAGTGTACATTGCCTTTCCCTAAGTGAGATAGGAAAATTCAGTTGAATATCCATAGCATTCTTTTCTCTATTGTATCAGTGAAATACTATGACATAGAATGTGCTAGTGAGTAAGAACTAATACAACTTTATTTAGAAAAAGAAGATGTCAAGAGAAACAATGGCCTTAAATCAAATAGGTTGTCTTTAATCAGAACTTAGTGATACACTAGGTTTTCTTTAATAAGACAATGATTTAAAATGAAAGGTGAAAGTAATACCAATAATGATAATTATATATAATTTTAATATGTACTAGTAATTTTATATAATCAATATAGATCCTGAGCAGCCTGAAAGCCCAGAGAGACCTCCATTCTCCTGGTGCCTGTCTTCTACCTCCATCCAACTCCTGAAGTGTGCAGGTAAACTTCCTTTCCCCCATCCATCGTCCCTGTTCTCTGAGCCTCAGGGCCAAGCCAACCTGACCTGAACAGCCTATCGTCCCAGGGGGACTTCCACACTCCAGCTACCTCTCTGCCCACCTTCATCAAACCTAGGTCTCCTGAACTATACAGAGCTGAAGATCTAGACCATACAGACCAAGGATATCCATCAGAGATCTACCCCACCACGATCATTGAGGTTCATACCCCTCCCAATACTGACTACAAGAACGTTTAAGGACCAAAACCATCTAGATGGCTAGTGGCCCTTGAAAGAACAGAATCACCAAGAGCCAGGGCAAAATGACACCTCTGAAGCATAGCTACTACACTACAGCAAGCCCTGGATATCCTAACACAACTAAAACACGAGAAAATGACCTTAAATCCAGTCTTATAAAGATGATAGAGGCCTTTAAAAAGAAAATGAATAAATCCCTTAAAGAAATACAGGAAAATACAAACAAACAGATACTGGTCTTTAAAGAAGAAACAAACGAGTCCCTTAAAGACATACAGGAAAATACAATTAAACAGGTGTAGGAAATAAATAAAACTGTGCAAGACCTGAAAGTAGAAATAGAAGCAATAAACAAAACATAAACTGTGGAAATCCTGGAGATGGAAAACCTAGGGAAGAGAAACAGAACAACAGATGCAAGGATCACCAACAAAATACAGGAGATGGAAGAGAATATATCAGGTGTAGAAGATACAACAGAAGAAATTAATACATCTGTCAAAGAAAATGTTAGATCTAAAAAATTATTGACACCAAACATCCATGAAAAGACCTAGACTAAGAGTAATAGAGATAGAAGAAGGTGAAGAGTCCCAGCTTCAAGGCCCAGAAAATATTCTCAACAAAACCATAGAAGAAACTTTCCTAGCCTAAAGAAAAAGATGCCTGTAAACATACAAGAAGCTTATTGAACACCAATTAGACTGGACCAGAGAAGAAAATCCTCCTGGCAAATGTACAGAACAAGGAAAGAACATTAAAAGCTACACGAGAAAAAGGCCAGGTAACAAAAAGGCAGACCTACCAGAGTTACACTTGATTTCTCAACAGAGAGGAAAAGGTAGAAGGGCCTGGACAGATATCCTGCAACCTCTTAAAAAACCACAGGTGCCAACCTAGAGAAGTATACCCAGCAAAATTCTCAGTCACCATAGATGGAGAACACATGACATTTCAAGGAAAATCCAATTTCAAACAATATCTATCCACAAATCTAGCCCTACAGAAGATACTAGAGGAAAAAGTCCAACACAAGGAATATACATCTCAGAAAGCACAGGAAATAAGTAATTCCATACCAGCAAAAACAAGGAAAGCATGTGCACGTGCACGCACATACACACACACACACACACACACACACACACACACATACACACACGCGTGTGCACACACACACAGATACCATCAACATCAAAATAACAGTAAATAACAATCACTGGCCATTAATATTTCTCAACATCAATGGACTCACTTCTCCCATATAAAGAAACAGACTAACAGATTGGATGCAAATCAGGATCCATCCTTCTGCTACATACAAGAAACATATCTCAGTCATAAAATAGTCATTACTATAGAGTAAGGGCTGGGAAAAAAAGTTTTCCAAGCAAACAGACTCAAGAAGCAAGCTGGAGTAGCCATTCTAATATCTAATAATATAGACTTCCAACCACAATTAATCAAAAGAGACAGGGAAGGACACCTCATACTAATCAAAGGAAAAATCTACCAAGATGATACCTCAATTCTGAGCATCAATGCCCCAAACACAAGGAAACCCACACTTGTAAAAGAAACATTGCTAAAGGTTAATTTGTACATGGAACCCCATGCATTAATAGTGGGAGACTTCAACACCCCACTCTAACCAATGGACAGGTTATTAAGCCAGAAACTAAATACAGGAAAAAATGGAACTAACAGAGTTTATGAATCAAATGGACCTAACAGATATCTATAGAACATTTCACCCAAACACAAAGGAATATACCACCCATAACTTCAAGCTGTACAACAGAGCAATAGTGATAAAGACCGCATGGTAATGGTATGAAAACAGACACATTAGTCAATGGAATCAAATCAAAGACCCCGAAATAAACCCATACACCTATGCACACTTGTTTTTTGCCAAGGAAGCCAAATGGAAAAAATAAAAACATCTTCAACAAATGATACTGAATTAACTGGATATCTACATGTAGAAGAATTAAAATAGATCCATACTTTTTACCCCGTGCAAAACTCAAATCCAAATGGATCAAGAATGTCAACATAAAACCAGATAAAATAAATTTCATAGAAGAGAAAGTAGGAAATATCCTTGAACGCATTGGTACAGGAGCGATTTCCTGAGTGGAATACCAATGGCTCAGGCTCTAAGATCAGCAATTGATAACTGGGGCCTCATGAAACTGCAAAGCTTCTGTAAGGCAAAAAAGACTCTGTCAATAGGACAAAATGGAAGCCTACAGATAGGGAAAGGATCTTCACCAGCCCTATATCTGACAGATGGATAATATTCAAAATTTACAAAGAATGCAAGAAGTTAGACACCAACAACCAAATAACCCAATTAAAACCAGGGTACAGAACTAAACAAAATCCTCAACAGAGGAATATTGAATGGTTGAGAAGCACTGAATTACAGTGTTACTACTGAGGAGGAAGATTGGTGACTATACACAAAGATGAGTTGAGAGGGACCCCTGAAATGACCTATCTTAAGGGAACTGAAGAGGTAGATGTAATAGTCTTTGGTAGACTCTCACCTTTCATCCTCACCTCAACAAAAAAAAACAAAGAAACATCTCTTGAAAGAATTGACAGTGGATTTGTGATAACCCTAGAGTCTTCTGCTCTGCTTTCACGAAATTTCTCTCAAAACAGGTTTCTGTTATATTTGTTTCCTTTACAAACATACACACATATACTGACTATAAGAAAAGTAGTTCTAGATTTTCAAGATTTCAGGAATAGGAAAGCTCCTCAGCCAGAAAGTACTTGTCATGCAAGCATGAGGACATGAGTTTGATCTCCAAACCCATGTACAAAATTTAGGTAAAAAAGTAAATTGTGGTAGCACTTGTTTGTGATCTTAGAACCTGAGATATAAAGATGGGTGGCTTGCTGGCCAGTCAAATTATTCACATCACTAAGCTTAGGGCCAGTTAGAGACTAGTCTCAAAGTCAAGTGAGACCACATCCCAAGAAACCTAAAGTTATTGCCTGTCTTCAACACATATGTGTGTATGTGTACATTTACACACATTTGTAGATATACATATCTGCATGTACACATACACAAGAAGCCCTAAGAGAATCATCAATACTACATTGTGCATACTCAGCATTTTGGACAATTATTTATGTGGCAGTGGCTTAAAAGTGGCACTGGACTACTTTACCCAGCAAACAGCCAAGTGTTATTTGACTCTGTCAGCCTTTTAGCACATTCAACTTCAAAAAGAGTAGCTATGGCTCATTACCTAAGTCTCATGTAAAAATATAAAGAATTGTTGATAAGTAGAACATTTTCCACACAAGAGGCTGAGGCACAAGGTTTGTTGTGAGTTCAAGGCCAGCCAGAGCTATAGAGTATTGTTCTGTTTCAAATGATCAAGGAATAAAGAAAAACAGAGTAAAATTCTTTTTCACCAGAGAAACCTGAAGCAGAAATTTCTTTCTACTACTTTGGATCTGACCAAAGCAGAGAACTAGGCCTAAACTCTCCAGGGCCTTTTCACCCCTTCTTCACATATTGGGTAGCAGAGGAACAAGCACATAGAGGAAGTTCTTCTAGAACATTAAATTAATCCTCTGTAAAAATTCCTTTCGTTTATCCGTAAATGGCACACAGGGCTACAAATGAAGGAAGATAGCAATTGCATTAGAATTAGCTGCTGTGTAAATCTTTTAGTCTACTAAATCTCACTACAGGTACAGATGTGGAGGCAGCCAGGGTATGTAGGATGATCTTTGACAGATGCAAATGTCACACACAACTCCATGACTGGAGGGAATATTTCCCTGTGTTTCCTGTATAGAGATTTCAGAACAAAAAGAGCCTTCCTCATTAAAACTAAGAGCCAAACCAGGCCTTAACCAGTAAGATTTCTTTTTAAAGTGTTGACCTAGTCAGTTTCTTGGGGAAGACCCTTACTATACTTTTATTCATGAGCAGAAGGAAAGGGGAGTGTTGATAGATGAGCCTGAGGCATTCTCAGATACACTTGCTAAATAATAAACTTATCAATTTCTTCCAAATGAATAAATTATTAATTCTCATCAAATCTCCTAAATTGAAAAGCAAGGAAATGCAGGTGCTATAGAAAAAAAAGACTCTCAGCAAAAATGTTTAGTATGTGGCAGTAAGGTCAAGGTTGACAAGTCATTATACAGGATGCTGGGAGAAAAATGCCTTTAAACACAAAGAACAGTGTTCAATTAAACATGGGGAAGATCTATTGCAATTATAAACCCTTCCAGTGTAAACTAGACAAAATGCCAGAGAGTGGAGAAAGGTCCCCCACCTGGATCACCAACCTTGCACTGATACTGTCTTTCACATTTAGTAAGTAATACATTCTGTTAGGTATGTGTTTTTATGGGTAATCATTTAACTTCATAACCTCCAATATTTTGGTATTTTAAAAATGCAAGGTAAGACTTCAATTTTGTTCACAGTAATGGTAGATTGTGTATTTTTTTTTTTACTACTATGTTAAAGTTTTGGCTGCAATTTAGTAATATAAAAGATTGTCAATTCTGCAAAAGTGGAAAAGCAGGCTGAATCATGAGTCAGTTTACTACTGAGATGATTAATTTTGATTGTCAACTTGATGAGACATAGAATCTCCATGGGAATGAATCCATGAGCTCATTTGTGAGGGGTAATCTAAATTTGGTTTACTGAAGTGAAAGGATTCACCCTTAATGAGAGTGATAACTTTCTTTGGGATATAATCACCAGGTAATAAAAAGGAGACAGATTTGAGCACAAGCATCTACTTCTCTCTCCTTCTTGACTTTAGGTACTATGGAGCTGACTTCCTCAAGCTCTTGCCAATAGGCCTTCCTTGAAGTAGATGGGCCATAAATGAGTCTTTCTTTAAGTTGCTTCTGGTGGGGTATTTTTACCACAGCAATAGGACAATAACTAATTTAACCAGGTAGACAGCACCTGTACTGATATGCTCTGTCCAGACTATTTTGAATCTCTAAAATCTACTGAAGTTTTATAATTTCTAGAGGACAATGAGAGCTCACTGGGTTGATTTGGGTCCATTTCTGTTCTTGACCCATCTTTCATGTCTTAGCTTCTTCAAGTAGCTGTTGTGTGTTGCTAAAAGAACTGGTGAATGATTTGTTGGAGCTAAGGTAGCCAGAAAATGTGCCTTAATTGTAAATGCTGGGGTTATTACTGCTTCTGGGCAGGGAGTTCCAGATGCTGAGCACAATCTTTTTATATTTCTTCTCATTGCTAACAGTTCCTCTCCTAAGGCTGAAGTCTATTCCTCCTGTCTTAGTGATGGTGTCCATTACTGAGATGAAATGCCATGACCAAAAAGCAAGTTGGGCATGAAAGAGGTTATTTGGCTTATACTTACAGATTACAATCCAGCATTGGAGGAAGTCAGGACAGGAACTCAACCAGGGCTGGAACTTAGAGCCTGGAGCTGATGTAGAGGTCATAAAGGGGTACTGCTTATTGGTTTGCTTCCCATGATTTGCCTAACCTGCTTTTTTACAGACTCAGAACACCAGCTTGAACATGGCACCACCCACAATGATCACCACCTCCACTGATCACTAATTGAGAAAATGCCTTACAACTGGATCTCAGGGAGATATTTCCTCAACTGAGGCTCCTTTTTCTCTGATGCCCTGTGTCAAATCGACACATAAAACCAGCCAGTACAACCACCCAAGATATTAAAGAGCTATTGACATGTGGGGAAAATAAGATGTACTTGCACATGCCTAGGCAAAGTGCAGACATAGGACATGTCAGAGAGAACTATGTTTACACTTCAGATTAACATAGTCTCCAAGAAAAGCAATAAACTCTCAGAAACATCAATACATGGGGAAGAATATGATTTGTAGCGTTGATACAATGCTTGCTTCAAATGTTCAGTTTTCTATAATAATGGCAACAAAAGATAAAAAGAAATAGCCAGTATGAGAGACTTATTTAAAAAGGGAAAAAAATGAGCTTTCTCCAAAGAAGGCCTGATAGCATACATATTAGGCAAAACTGTGAAGGAATATCTTAGAAGTTTTAAAAGAACTAAGAGAAGATGTGGAGAAAATTTTTAAAATGATATTATGAACATTCAGGCTGTACTAATAAAATAATAATAATTTTAAGAAAGGAAAAATTACAATCTGGAGGTGAAGAAATATATTTCAGAACATATAGGCAGATACTAGCGGTCATAAGAAAGACTCAGAATTTAGATACAGCTCACTGAAGAGTAGTGAGCGTGAAGAACATAAAAATAACTGAAGACATGAGAGGGGTGTATGGGTCTGTGGGAAAACATCAAAAGTGCCAGCACACATATTTTGGAAATCAGAGAAGGGAGGGAGAAGAAACAGAAAATGTTTGCATAAATAATGACTAACAGCGTTTTGATGAAAAGACACAGCATTTAATGAAATCTATAGTGTTCTGTTTTGTATCACTATAAGAAAATGCCTGAGGCTATAGATACATTAAGAGAGAAGGTTCACTTTTGTTACACAGTTGCAGGAGGTACTAGCTCACAGTTGGTGGTCTCACTGCTTTGAGCTTATGATTTCTCAAAAGTACATCATAGTTAGAGCACCACATACACCACTAGCCAGGAAACAAAGAAGAGACTGTGGACTACAATCCCCTTTCAGGGTAGTTCAGTCAGTGATGGAAGGGCATTTTCTTAAAACTCTACCTATTAGCATCTCCAGAACCTAATAGCACCACCAGGGGGAGCAAGTCTTGAAAAATATGGTCATTTCACAAACATTGCTATCCAAATTACAGTCAAGTTAAGATGAATACAGAGAGAGTTGCACAACAGTACCTTTTAATCAAACTTGGAGAAGCAAAGAGAGGATCTTGAAGTTAGCTTGTGAGAAGCAAAATTAGAAAGACAGAGGAGTCAGAGTCTCTGAGATGGTTAAATGCTCCATCAGAAGCTTGAGATAAATGAGCTGATGTCTTCAAGGTTCTGAAAGGGGGAACAAACAAGGAAAGTTAATGAAAAGATTAACTATGGCTTCAGAAACTTCAAATGACAGCACGTTTAACTTGATTGTATTAAATATAGTGTGCAAAATGTGTCCATAATGTGCAAAAGAGAATAGCCTATGTAAAAAAGAATATAGAAAATTGACAAAAGGAAATGCATTAATCTGTTTGTTCAAAAGACAGTAGCAGCAAGAGTTATAAAAGACAAAATACAACCATGAGTTGTTCTCTAGTGAATCAGTTATACACAAAGATGCAAAGTTTGAAGTAAAAGGGTGTATAAGGTAAGTCATTCAAGTAAGGGACGGAAAGCAAGCAGTGGCTGTATTAATGTACAAAGTACATCTAAGACAAACGTAGGATAGGAGACAAATAAGGAGCATATATATATGACTATAAAGTTTGGTGTTGGTCCTATGCCCAGGAGTGTATGGAAAGCACAAATTGAACTCAATGGTTTATCAGGAAAAGAAAAAAACAGAAACAAACAAACAAACAAAACTGTGAAGCTGTAAGGTAGAAGATAGGCATGGGTCTGGAAAGTTATATAGAGGAGTGAGGTGAATATGATCAAAATACATTATGTAAAATTCTTTTTTAAAATTTATTTTTTATTAGATATTTTCTTTATTTACATTTCAAATGATTTCCCCCTTTCCCAGTTTCCCTTCTGGGAAAAAAACAAAAACAAAAACAAAAAAAATCCAAAAACAAAACTGTCCCCTCCACCCTCCCCCTGCTCACCAACCCACCCTCTCCCAATTCCTGGCCCTGGCATTCCCCTACATTGGGGCATAGAACTTTCATAGGACCAAGGGCCTCTCTTCCCACTGATGACCAACCAGGCCATCCTCTGCTACATATGAGGTTGTAGCCATGAGTCCCACAATGTGTACTCTTTGGTTGGTGGTTTAGTCTCTGGGAGCTCTAAGGGTACTAGTAAGTTCATGTTGTTGTTCCTCCTATGGGACTGCAAACCCCTTCAGCTCCTTGGGTCCTTTCTCTAGCTCCTTTATTGAGGACCCTGTACTCAGTCCAATGGATGGCTGTGAGCCTCTACTTCTGTATTAGTCGGGTACTGTCAGAGCCTCTCAGGAGACAGCTATATTATTTCTTGATGACTTACTACTGCAGGCTCTTTGTAAACATTTCATCTAGGTTATCCAACTTGTTGACATATAATTTTTTAGAATAGACTTTTGTAATGTATTTGATTTTAGTAAAATCAGTAGTGCCACTTTTTTTTAAATGGCTTTAGCAATTTGAGTTTTTTCCCTTTTTCCATTGCTCTACACAACTCAATTTATTGATTTGGATGGTCTATAAAAGAATCAAGTTTTGTTTCATATTTTTTCTCTGTAGGTTTTTTTCCTAGTTCCTTTACTTCCTCTTTATTCACTATTTCTCACCATTTGCCAGCTTTGGGTTCAGGGTTACTTTCTGTGCTATAGAATCCTAAGCTAACTTGTTAGCTTGCATGTTCATGCCTCATTGTTGCTGTAAGACTTGTACTACTAACTAGTACCCTCAGAGCTCCCAGGGACTAAACCACCAAGCAAAAAGTACACATGGTCGGACTATTGGCTCCAGCATCATGTGTAGCAGAGGATGGCCAAGTCGGTCATCAATGGCAAGAGAGGCCCTTGGTCCTGTGAAGGCTCTAAGCCCCAGTGTAGGGGAATGCCAGGGCCAGGAAGTGGGAGAGGGTGGGTTGGTGAGCAGGGGAATAGGGTTTTTTTCCCCTGAGGGGAAACCAGGAAAGGGGGATATCATTTGAAATGTAAATAAAGAAAATATCTAAGGGGGAAAAAAAAAAGAAATCTGAATGGATCTGTAAATGGGAAAGGAACTTGATTTAAATAAGTCTTGAAATGAAGAAAAATCCCAGATGTGGTGACTTCATTAATTTATTTTATCCATTATTTAAATAACCAATATGTTTTGCAAACCTGTCTTCCCTAACTCTTCTCAAAGGAATGAAACACTTCTCAACTCCTACTCTGAGGTGGGCATTAGCCAGGTATCAAAGCAATGACACTGCAAGAAAGGAAGACAATGAACTAGTAGCTCTTGAATTTCAATACCAAAAGTTCTCAATAAAATATAAACAAACAAGATTCTGCAGAATATAATGTACAACACATATTTTAACAAGGTGGAATCAATTGATAAAAAGCAAGGATGGTTTGGCATATGCAGATTAATTAATATAACAAGCAAATAATTTGCATTAACCAAGTTATTAGAAAACTAATGCAGTAATCTAATACAGAAGATGCATTTGGCAACATCCAAGACACACTGATGTTAAAAATACCAAGAAGCTAGTGTTTGTAGGAAATTATCTCTACACATTAGAAGCCACACATTAACAATCTACTGTAAATATCTCAGTCAATACTGAAAACCTAAAATGTCCCTGAGATGAGGAAGAAGGCAAGAGTTCCTGCTTTGTTCATTTCTGTCTAATATGCTAAAGATTTTTAGGCAGAACAATTAAGAAATAAGCAGAACTAAGGCATCTGCATTGTAATTAAAGAAGCACTATTATCAAATGTTTCACAGTTTAATTAATCTCATGTGTTGAATATAAAAAAGATTTCACATACGATAAAAATTCTATTAGACTTATTAAATGATTTTTGCAAACAACAGGATTCAAAAAGTCAACGTGCAAAAGTTGGTTGCGTTTCTATACACTGTGAATGAACAATCTGGAAAGGAAATTACAAAATCAATCCCGTTTACAATTACATCCAGAAAACTAACTCCTTGAGACTGGACTGAACTAGAGCTGTGAAGTATATGTATAATAAGAACTACAGAACACTGACTGGAAAAAAAAGAGGAAACAAGTGGAAACCCATTCCATGTTTATGGATTGGAAGTCTTCGTGCTGAGGACAGTTGTGCAACCTTCCAAATGTGTTTAATTATCACTGTCCTGTGGACTTAGAAATTGTCATGATGAAAACTTTATGCCATGTATACTTTACTATTATTTTTTAAAAGTGGGGAAATTAGTAGTACAAACAGCCATTTATTACAGTGTGTGGGGGTCAAGCATGTGAACAGAGCTGGTGTATATTATTCTAATTTGGTCTTGACCTTGCACATAGTTGCCTATAACTCCACTTCTGCCTTGACAGGGCTCCTGGGTATTTAGTCATGACTTTTTTACTTTGTGCCCTACAAGGAAGTTTTTATGACAAGATGAATTAGTTTTCTGTTGCTGTATTAAAAACACCATGACTAAGGAAGCTTATGGAAGAATGATTTGATTTGGACCGATGGTTCCAGAGCATTAGAGTTCACAAGGGCAGGGACCGTATGGCACCAGGTGGCAGGTAAGACTGCTGGAGCAGTAATATGAGAGCTTATATCTTGAACCACAAGTACGAAGTATATAGAGAAGGGGGGAGTGGTAGAGGGGAAGAAGCGGAAGAGGAAAAGGGAATGTGAGAGAGGAGATATGTACTGGGATTGATGAGGCTTTGAACCCACAATGTGTATCCTCAGTCCCATACTTCTTTCAATAAAGCCACACTTCTAAGCCTCCCCGAGCAGCACCACCAATTGGGAACAAAGCATTCAAGTACATAGGTCTATAGGGAAACATTCTCATCCCAACTGTGATACCAAATGTCATTGTAATAGGAAATTTGTATTGACTATCAGATCAGTGGCCAGTTTAACCTTACCATGATAATTACTCTGAAGGAGATCCAAAGCTCAGAAGGGAATTAGGTTAGGGTATGTCTGAAACATGAAACAGAGAGGAGACAAACAAAGGAATAAGAACAACACATACTAGCACGCTTCTCCGAAGACTGTGAATGCAGCATATTTTAGTTTAGGACATATGTGCTCAGTCAGGGTGTGGAGAGTATGAGAAAGGTGACTTGGAAGTCAAAGCCCTTACATGGATGCAAAGTTTTCTAAAAAATTTTCCCATGAGAATTGTGTCTTGGTGGATTTTTAATAAACAGACATAAACCCTGAGAGGTCACTATATGGCAGAGAGCTGATGACTGCCATGTACAATTCATGAAGGTACAGGGGTTACAGACAAGTAAGGGTAAGCTGCATTCAGTAGTCACAGAGAGCTTTACTTAGACAAGACTGAATGTACTGAGGAGCCAGAAGTGGGTAGATAAATCAAAACTGCATGAAGTAACTGAACAGTGATTCTAATTTAAACCTATATTCAAAATGAGTTCTGAGGCAACATGAAATAATTAGAGTTTGTTGCAAGAGTGCAAAGACTGGAAGACACCAAAGTTGGGACCTAAAAAAAAACCATCTGAAGGATGCTCACCTCAGGCCTGGCAATTAATTCCAGCAAACAATGGCAATATGGTGGAATTCAGCATGGACTGTCGATCTCATCACCTGCAAGTGGCCTCTCCATATGGGTGGGAGTTCTGTTACTGGAGTTGTTCCAGTTAGATTCGTGGCCCTACTGGTCCCCATAAGCTCTGCTGGATCATCTACCCTCAATAGAACAATTAAAGAAACACATAACAGTCAAAAGTAGAAAGAAATTTGTTCAATGTTACAAAGTTGGCAAGAGGAAGAAAGAGGTCCACTAGCCCCCTAAGTCCCTATTTAAGGTTCTGGAAAGAGGATTAGACTCAAAGAGGGGGCAGTTCTCCAGTTTTCCAGCAGTGTATGATCCCTGCCAACTATCACCACTGTCTGAGCTTCAGTCTCTCCTACAAGACGTGACATGCAACTGAAACACCTTTCAGGAGAACCAAGTCCCACACCCCATGGCTTGTCTCAGGACCCCAGTCTTTTCCTTCTCCCTGCATAACACTTGGGGAAATTCTATTTTTTAAAAATTGTATTATTATTGTTATTGTGCATTTGTGTGGGGAGGCACATGCCATGATGTGCTTGTGGAGGTCAGAGGATGATTTTGTGGAGTTGGTTTTTCTCTACCCACCTTTACATGGACGCTAAGATCACAGAGGCCACCAGGATTGTGTGACAAGCATCTTTACTTCTGAAACATCTCAGTAGCTCAGCATTCCTATTTTGGGGGGAAAGGGACACATCTAATCTCAATAGTCTGACAGTTAAGGTAAGGAGCAAAAGTGTTTTAGAATATTCTAACTCCTGCCAGGAAATTCAGTTCTTCAAAAATGCGCTGGCTAATGTCCAGAACTTCATGTCCCTGGAGGAAAGAGCCAGATGGAAATGATCACCTCTTGTGTCCTAGCCTTAGGAGTCACATATGTTTCTGCTTTCACTTATTGGACAGTCACAATAACCTACATTCTAAGGGGTAGAAATTAAACTCCGTATTTTGATGAGAGAAATGCCAGAGTCCCAAGATCCTGGAGCTACAAAGGTGAGGGTGGTTGTTTGTGGTACACACAATGTACCAGAAGAGCACTCCACCATGTTTATTTTAGCTTTGAAATTATAATTTAATTTATTTCTCCCTTCCTTTTCCTTCCTCCAAATCCATCTACATATTCCTCCCCACTCTCCTTAAAACTCATGGCCTTTTTTCTCACTAATTGTTATTGTATGCATATTTAGGTTGATATGTGTATATATTGAATATGCACATATGTTCGTATCTCTAAATATTACTTGTTTAAGGCAGGATTTTTTGCTGGCTTAGCGCTTGCTGATTGGGCTGGATTTGCCAGAGAGCAAACTCCAAGGATTCTCCCTTTTCTACCTCCCCATGTTGGGGATTACAAGCACACTACAGTATCTAGATTTTCATGTGGGTGACTGTAGTAATGCTCAGGTCAACATGTAAGCTCTTTGTGTGGACTGAACTGTTTCTCAAGCCTATGCAATTCTTTAACCATGCAAAGTGAAGGGAATGCCAACTGAAACAAAGAAATCTCCCAACAAGGAGCACATTTTTCTGTTTGAATGTTGGGGAGTAACATGGAGTGAGTTTGACGTCATCAAGTGATCAGCATAGAGTCAAGCACTGTGAGACCAAGACAGGAAGAATATACCTCACAGTTTAAGGTTCTGTTTGCAGTTAAGACAGGCAAGAATAAGTTCCTTTTTGTCCTATGCAAATTAAGGGTTATGTTTAAAGTTAAAGAGTAAGTTTCTGTTTTTCTTGTCTTAAGTCCTTGCAAGTTAAGGTTTCTATTAGTAATTTAGAATAGAATTCCTGTTTCTAAGATCTGATGTAAACTCCAAAGCATATTTTTCAACCTAAAGTAACCCCATGTAACCCCATTCACATGATATATATCCTTACCTTTGTTCCTCCCCTTTCAGTATACTTTCCTAATTATTTGTAACAGCCAGTTCTCTCCCTTTCATGTGAACAAATTATCTCTCCTATAAAAAAAAGACCTTAAGAGGCCAACAGGAGCTCCTGTATCAAATCTTTCTGGAGAGACAGCCATCTGACCAGTCTTGGTTACACCCCAAATGCAGCTTACTTCAACCGGACTGTAATGGGTTTAGTCATTTCTCCTCTGCATTCTTCGATTTAATATCAGCTTGTTTTATTAATTGTGTGTGTGTGTGTGTGTGTGTGTGTGTGTGTGTGTGGACCAGGCATTGACTTCAGGTATCCTCTTGTATCAAGCTCCACCATTTATTTTGAGACAAGGTGTCTCACTGAACCTAGGGCTTGCTATTTTGGCTAGATTATCCATCTAGTGAGCCCCTAAGATCTATTTCTGCACATGTACTCTCTCTCTCTGTCTCTCTCTGTCTTTCTCTGTCTCTTTCTGTGTGTGTGTGTGTGTGTGTGTGTGTGTGTGTGTGTGTACTTGAGCACACAGACACTGTCTTAGAGTTTCTAGTGCTGTAAACAGACACCATGACAAATGCAACTCTTATAAAGGAAAACATTTAACTGAGCTGGCTCACAGGTTCAGAGGTTTAGTTCATTATTGTCATTGCTGGAAACATAGAGGTGTGGAGAAGGAACTAAAAGTTCTATATCTTGATCCACTGGTAGCACAGAGGATCTGTGTGCCACTCTGAGGACAGCTTAAGCATAGAAGACCTCAAAGCCCGCCCCTACAGTGACACACTTCTCCTAACTGATCACATCTACTCTAACAAGGCCATACCTCCTAAGGATCAAGCATGCAAACACATGAGTCTATGGAGGTCATACATATTTAAACTGTTACCACACACACACACACACACACACACACACACACACACACACACACACACTCCAATAAGGTTACAGGCTTGTACCACCAGTCCTGGCTTTTGAATGGGATTGAGGGAGGGGAACTTGGGCCTTCTCATTTGTGCAGTAGGCATTTCACCCACTGAACCATCATCTCCTTTATCCCTGCTTTTACCCTTTTATAGGCACCTTCTTGTAAAGCTGATGGACTACTAGACATAAAGGAAATAGTTGTGGTGTACTGAGAACTCAGAGGTAACAAAGTCAGGTGCTAACTATGATGCTATGAATCATATGCCTGTGACTAGGGCTTCCAAACAGAGAGCCACCTAGAGAAGAAGCCATAGTTTCTCAACTCAGTCCTCCTGATCAGGAGAAAAACTGGACCATCCAGGAAGAGATCCTGGCTACACAGATGAGAGCAGTGTGGGAGAAGCCTGGTGCTTTGCAATTAATTCTTTCACACAAAAAAGGAACTACATCTTGAGAAAAACAAGCAGTACAAGGCATCATTAGTAAAGGTAATCTATGTAAAAGGTTGTTTCACCCACAACAACATCCACCAGATAGAGAGGAGGAATTGAGACCGTCACCATCAAAATACAGTTCAGCAGCTGCACTCAATAGAAGAAGAGCCAAAGTCCAGGAGAAGCTGGTGAGCTGTTCTAGCAGGCCATGAAACCAAAACCTTCAAATACTCATAGAAGCAGTGTTAGTACTGAGCACAGGCCCTATAAACAAGTTCTGGATACATGTTACAGTGTGACATTAAAAAATAATTATGTACATTTTAATGCTTGTTATTAAGCTCTTTTCTCCAAGCTCCAAGTATACCTTCTAATATCCACTGTAGCCCCGCAGCCAGGGAGAGTGTTCTATCTCCTCTGCCAACTGGCTTCCTGTGGAGTTGTGTTAATAGGGGACACAGAACTACAACCATGAAGCGTGAGGCAGTGGTAGGAGTATCTGCTTTCTTGTTGTTCCAGGAATTGTTCTCCTAGCAGCAAGAAGAACAACTGGAAGCAGCAACTGGTCTCTCTGTTCTCTTCTACATGCCAGTACAGGCATCTTCATATTTCCCTACTTATCAGTCTACGGGTGCTGCCTCCTTCCCTATGACTAACCCCCTATCAGTCTACGGGTGCTGCCTCCTTCCCTAGGACTAACCCCCTATCAGTCTACGGGTGCTGCCTCCTTCCCTATGACTAACCCTCCGTTCCATTTTGCTGGCTAGACTTCCACCCCTTACTCACAGCTATGTACTGCAACCCTTTTGAGTTCCTAGTTATTTCCTTAATCCTACCAGACCTAGGGCTACAGATAGGGTCACTGTCTTATGTTACTTGGAGTTTGCTCAGGGTGTTTGTCTTTGTGCTTCTTCAGTATTCCTAAACTTGCCTTGAGAATTCCCATGGAAATGTTTCTTGTTGAAATACCTAGCATAGATTTGTTTCTTGAATCAGTGCTATCACATTCAAGCAGAAGACGGTGATTACAAATAGCAAATTGAGTTCATAAAATGCTGGGTGCCATACTTGTTTATAGAGTTCTGTACATATTAGCTCTTATTATCAGTTATTGTCTCAGAAAGCTAAGAAAAACGTCAACCAAATGAGAGACTCTAAAGAGAACTAGAAATTTCAAAGCTGTCTCTGAAGGTAAGAATAGAAATTCCTAAGTAGAGAGCATACATGGGCTGGAACTAGGGCTCCCTGCAAATATTAGCAGATGTACAACTTAAGTCTTCATGTGGGTCCCAAATAACTGGAACAGGATGGTGGAGTGGGGGTGGGGTAATCCCAAAAGCTTTTGCTTGTCCTTGGGATATGTTATTCTAGCTGGTCTGCCTAGTCTGGCTTCAATGGGAGAGGATGCACCTAGCCTAGCAGAGACTTGATGTGCTAGATTTGGCAGATACCCAGGGCACCCCATGCTTTCAGAGGAGAAGAGGAGGGGGAGGAGGAAAGAGGGGGCAACCAGGAGGAAGGCAGTGAGTAGTATGTAAAATGACCAAGTTAAAAAAAAAGTTCCTTAAAGGCAATGATAGTAAAAAGATAGAATGTTGTATAGTGGAGAAATAAGAGGTATAAAACTTTCCCTGAGCTTGAAATAGATATAAACAATTGGCAGATGAAAACACACACACACACACACACACACACACACACTCATGCACAACCTTGTCCCTTAAGATGTTGCTCACAAATGTCAGATCATCAAGGATGAAAGGGTAAGCACACATGCTCTGTGAATTGTGGTGCAGCTATATCCTGATAAACCCCTTGTAAATTGAAAGTGTCTTAAGTAGACAAGTCATCTTATCTCTTGAGTACAGTTTCAAATCATCATGTGGCTTCCACAGTTCACTGCAGCGATCACACAGCTGACAGAATGGCAGCTTAATGCTCCTACTACCACTATGATGGTGATTATAGCATCTTAAAGCCAGTCTTGGAAAATATCAAAATTCTAAATTTGGAGAACAGTTTCTAGTAAATACTGCACTATAGTAAATTCTATCATGAGTTGAAGTAGCAAGAGTAGGAGATTATCTGCATTAATCTGCTATCAGAATTAGTTACTATGGACAATGAGACAGCCTGATGTGTAAAAGCAGTTTCCTTACATACCTCATCCCATGGATTTAATCCCTGGAACAACAACAAGAACAATACTAATACTAATACATTTTAGAGCAAGAGAGGGGCTGCAGGAGTGGCCCAGTGCTTAAGAGCATGTAACACTCCAAATGATCCAAAAACATCCTCCTCTGGCCTCTGCAGACACTGTACTCACATGACCTTCCCCCCAAATTATTAAAAATAAAAATCTTTTAAAAAACAAGGTATGATGAAAATAAGAAGAATAAAGCTATTTAGCATTATCATTTGTGAAGAGAGACATAGTATCTTAAAACATTGCCAATAGAGCACAGCATACACTCAAACACAATGCATGGCATGAGTACAAGAGTTCACCATTAGTATGCCTTAACATGATTCAGTACATGGGTAAGGAGAAAAGCTATAGGGTCACCTTCACAGGTACACGAAGCACTTTTGATATACTGAATGGTCGTACTTTATTATACAGCACTATATATACAAGGAATGTAAACCAAAAAAAAAAAAAAAAAACCCAACCCAACTCTGATTGGCTATTATATCTGTACCAGTGACCTACTGGAAAATACTGCTGTCAATAAAGGCTGTGATATATATATGCACATGTATATGTATATGTATCTATATATCTATCACAGGCTCTTTATAAATATATAGCCTATATATTATATATCATATCAAATATCATGTGTCTTGTATCATTTCTCATATATCAATTATATATCATGTATTATATATTGTATACCTTATACCATATACCATATACTATATATCTTAATCATATGCCATATAGATATATTTCTATATCATCTATATCATATAAATATATAGAGAGAGGAGAGAGAGAGAGAGAGAGGGAGAGAGGGAGAGAGAGAGAGAGAGAGAGAGAGAGAGAGAGAGAGAGAGAGAGAGAGAGCGCTAACTTTAGTCATCAACTTGAGCACATCTGGAATCAACTAAAACCTAAACACCAGGGCCACAAAATAATCCTGCAAGAGTTAGATTTTTTGGTCTTGATTAGATCCTTTCAGGTCAGAAGAATCACCCTAAATCTGGGCCACAATTTCTGGAAGCAGCATACATTAAAAACCAATCAACCAACCAACCAAACAAACAAAAACACGGCAGAATGAAGTTTCTGGTTTTTGCCTGCTGTGTTCACTCTTGTTGGTGAGTTCATCTGTTCTAGTGCCAAAGTGTCTCTTTGCTGGTGTTAGAACCTACATCACTGGAATTTCACCATATCCTGAGAAGTTGCTGACCTAGCCAACCTCATGAACTGAAGAACTTTTTGGATTCTTAGCTCTCCAAATGGGGGAAGACCTTGTTGGTCTAGCCAGACCACAGCCTGTAAGGTACTTAATACATTCCATTTTATATATTAATTTTAACATAGTAACAATCTCCATATATATATATGGATATATATACATATATATACTCAGTTTTTAGAGAAACAATACAGAAGGGAAGAAATAAAATTGCCATTATCTATATCTATAGAGTTGTCTCTATAGAGTTTCAGTTGTCTTTCCTTTCAGAATTCAGGAGTTCAGCATGGAGGCCAAAAAGACAAATCATTTTAAAAAGCAATGAATGCTATCCTATGTAACCTGAAAAATATAATGAATTTACGTATACTTTATAGCAACAAAAATATAAAGAACAATGAGGAAATCAAGAACAAAATCACAAGACGATGGAGCAAATTAGCAAACAAATAACCAGACCACTGCTGGTGATTAAAGACTTAATTAAAAGATAAACGTGACTCGCTCATGAATAAGGAGTTGTGATGCAGCAAAGTCATCAGTTAATTTTGTAAGCCCAGAGACATGTTATCCTTAGTCCCAGAGACATGGACATCCTTAGACCTTTTGACAACCAGTTATTGGCCTACTCTGCAAGTGACCAAACATTTTGTGATCATTAGGTAAATCCTTTTTACCTAATGAATATATGAACTGACTCCTACTTTCTCTAACCAACCTAAAGTGCTATATATTCTGACAGCTACTGTCTGAGGGTGCTATCAGAAATTCCCTGCTTTGCTATAACCCACCTACCTAATTTTATACCAATGTGTTTTAGAAGTACATTGATTTATGAGCTTTTCTGCCCCAGAGTAGGGGAATGCCAGGACCAATAAGTGGGAGAGGGTAGGGTAGCAAGCAGGGGGAGGGGGGAGGCAACAGGGGTCTATTCTTGTTTTTTTGTTTGTTTGTTTGTTTGTTTGTTTTTTGTTCTTTTCTTTTTGGAGGGGAAACTGGGAAAGGAGAAATCATATGACATAGACAATATCTAATAAAAAAAAAGAAAGAAAAAAAACTTCATCATACTGTTAAGTTGTTGGTACAAGGGATTTGGAGTAATTTAAGTCTGTGTGCTTTTTCAATGGCCACTGATATTTAGCTCCATAATAAAAAAAGAAACTTTTTTGCTTTTACTGTGGGCTTCTGATTAGGGACTTTTTTGATGAATATAATAATATACATTTAGTGATTATTTTCTAGTGGTGTATTTAAATATTTGCACAGCTTAATTTGTGTTAATATGTCTATCTCTTTTCATCTCATTTAAACAGTCTCTTCAGCAATCATGTGACAGAACTCAGTTGCTTAGAAAACCTTGGATTAGTTATGATTCAGTGCCTTCATCTGGAAGTTGTTCTGATTCAGCTGGAGAAGGATGTTCTAGAATGATGTCAGTCTGATCCTGTCACATGTCAGGGATGCAGATGGAACAAATGAATAGGACAGGAGCCTTCTCCATGTGAGGTTTTATCTTCCAGGAGACTGGCTAAGGAGTGTTCATGTGGTACTTTCTTAGAAAGATCTCCAGTTGCCAGAGATGCCAAGCCACGATTGCTTTAAGTTCCCATCTACATGAGATTTTCTATGATTTATTGACTTACTGACTAAACAAGACATGTAGTCAGTCCCAAAATCTGTATGGATGGGGGATCCAAAGAAAGAACACCTAAAATAACTGGCACTCCTAAATGAAGATTACCTGAATTTGTACAATGAAAATAATTAGGAACAGCCAGGAGGTACAGGCCTCAGAAGTGGCAGGATAGCCAGCACAGAATCCTTTCTACCTCCATCTTCACTTAGGGGGGACTGCAGATCCACAACCCTCTTTGCCTCTTCCCTGCAAGCAGAGAGCTTGCCTTCGGGAAGTGCTCCAACCCAGGGATTCAGGACTTGGGAGTGACAACTGATCCACAGCCCACTGCACACTGGTCTTACCAGAGGAGAGCTGATCTCCCAGAAGTGCTGACATAGGCTGACAGATCCACAGGAGGAACAAGCTACAGCCAGAGACAGCAAGAACATCTAACACCAGAGATCAACAGATGGCAAAGGCAAACTCAAGATCTTACCAACAGAAACCAAGATTACTTGGCTTCATTAGAACCTAGTATTCCCACCACAGGAAGTCCTGGATATCCAAAAACACCAGAAAATCAAGATTTGGATCTAAAATCACTTATCATGATGATGATAGAGAAATTTAAGGAGAGCATGAATAACTCCCTTAAAGAAATACAGGAGAACACAGGTAAACAGGTTCAAGCCCTTAAAGAGGAAACATAAAAATTCCTTAAAGAATTACAGGAAAGCACAACCAAACAGGTGAAGGAATTGAACAAAACCATCCAGGACTTAAAAATGGAAGTAGAAACAGTTAAGAAATCACAAAGAGAAACAACTCTGGAGATAGAAATCCTAGGAAAGAAGTCAGGAACCATAGATACAAGCATCACCAACAGAATACAAGAGATAGAAGAGAGAATCTCAGGAGCAGAAGCTACCATAGAAAACATTAACACAACAGTCAAAGAAAACACAAAATGCAAAAAGTTTCTAACCCAAAACATCCAGGAAATCCAGGACACAATGAGAAGACCAAACCTAAGGAAACTAGGTATAGAAGAGAGTGAAGACCTCCAACTTAAAGGGCCAGTAAATATCTTCAACAAAATTATAGAAGAAAACTTCTATAATTCCCTAACCTAAAGAAAGAGATGCCCGTGAACATACAAGAAGCCTATAGAACTCCAAATAGACTGGACCAGAAAAGAAATTCCTCCCGCCACATAATAGTCAAAACACCAAATGCACAAAACAAAGAAAGAATATTAAAAGCAGTGAGGGAAAAGGTCAAGTAACAAATAAAGGCAAGCCTATCAGAATTACACTAGACTTCTCTCTAAAGACTATGAGAGCCTTAAGATCTGGGTTGATGTCATACAGACCCTAAGAGAACACAAATGCCAGCCTAGGCTAATATACCCAGCAAAACTCTCAATTACCATAGATGGAGAAACAAAAATATTCCATGACAAAACCAAATTTACACAATATATTTCCACAAATTCAGCCTTTCAAAGGGTAATAAATGGAAAACTTCAACACAAGGTAGGAAACTACATCCTAGAAAAAGCAAAAAAGTAATTTTCCAACAAAACTAAAGATAGCCACATGAACAGAATTCCAACTCTAACAACAAAAATAACAGGAAGCAGCAATGAACTTTCCTTAACATATATTAATATCAATGGACTCAATTTCCCAATAAAAAGACATAGAATATCAGACTGGGTACATAAACAGGACCCAACATTTTGTTGCATACAGGAAACCCATCTTAGTGTCAAAGACAGACACTACCTTAGAATAAAAGTCTGGAAAACAATTTTCCAAGCCAATGGTCCCAAGAAAAAAGCTGGAGTAGCCATTCTAATATCAAATAAAATCGACTTTCACCATAAAGTGATCAAAAAAGATAAGGGGGGGACACTTCATTTTTATCAAAGGTATGACCTACCAAGAGGAACTTTCAATTCTGAACTTCTATGCTCCATACGCAAGGGCATCTACATTCATACAAGAAACTCTACTAAAGCTCAAAGCACACATTGCACCGTACACAATTATAGTGGGAGATTTAAACACCCCACTCTCTGCAATGGACAGATCATGGAAACAGAAACTAAACAAAGACACAGTGAGACTAAGAGAAGTTATGAAACAGATGAATTTAACAGATATTGATAAAACTTTTTTATCCTAAAACAAAAGGATATACCTTCTTCTCAGCACCTCATGATATCTTCTCCAAAATTGACCACATAATTGGTCACAGATCAGGTCTCAACAAATACAAGAAGACTGAAATAATTCCTTGCATCCTATCAGATCACCATGGACTAAGGCTGCTCCTCAATAACAACATAAACAGTAGAATGCCCACATACATGTGGAAGCTTAACAACACTCTACTCACTGATAACTTAGTCAAGGAAGAAATAAAGAAATTAAAGACTTTCTAGAGTTTAATGAAAATGAAGCCACAACATACCCAAACTTATGGGACACAATGAAAGCCTTCCTAAGAGGAAAACTCATAGCTTTAAGTGCCTCCAAAAAGAAACTGGAGAGAGCATACACCAGCAATTTGACAACACAACTGAAAGCTCTAGAATAAAAAGAAGCAAATTCACCCAAGAGGAGTCGAAGGCAGGAAATAATTGAACTCAGGGCTTAAATCAACCAAATAGAAACAAAAAGAACTATACAAAGAATCAACCATACCAGGAGCTGGTTCTTTGAGAAAATCAACAAAATAGATAAACCCTTAGCCAGAATAACTAGAGGACACAGAGATATTATCCTAATTAACAAGATCAGAAATGAAAAGGGAAACATAACAACAGACACTGAGGAAATCCAAAAAAAAAAAAAAAAAAAAAAATCATGAGAGCCTACTACAAAAGCCTATACTCAACAAAACTTGAAAACCTGGATGAAATAGACAATTTTCTAGACATACACCAGGTACCAAAAGTTAAATTAAGATCAGATCAATGAGCTAAACAGTCCCATATCTGCTAATGAAATAGAAACAGTCATTAATAGTCTCCCAACAAAAAAAGCCCAGGACCAGATGGGTTTAGTGCAGAATTTTATCAGACTGTCAAAGAAGACCTAATACCAATACTCCTCAAACTATTCCAGAAAATAGAAACCAAAGGTACTCTACCCAATTCATTCTATGAAGCCACAATTACTCTTATACCTAAACCACACAAAGACCTACCAAAGAAGGAAAGCTTCAGACCAATTTCCCTTATGAATATTGATGCAAAAATACTCAATAAAACTCTTGCAAACCGAATCCAAGAACACATTAAAATAATCATTCAGTATGATCAAGTAGGCTTCATCCCAGGGATGTAGGGATGGTTCACTATTCAGAAATCCATAAACATAATTCACTATATAAACAAACTCAAAGAAAAAAACCATATGATCATATCATTAGATGCCGAGAAAGCATTTGATAAAATCCAACATCCCTTCATGATAAAAGTTTTAGAAAGATCAGGAATTCAAGGCCTATAATTAAACATGGTAAAAGCAATATACAGAAAACCAGTAGCCAGCATCAAACTAAATGGAGAGAAACTTGAAGCAATCCCACTAAAATTAGGGACTAGACAAGGCTGCCTACTCTCTCCCTATCTATTCAGTATCATACTTGAAGTCCTAGCCAGAACAATTAGACAACAAAAGGAGATCAAAGGGATATGAATTGGAAAGGAAGAAGTCAAATTATCACTATTTGCTGATGATATGATAGTATACTTAAGTGACCCCAAAAATTCCACCAGAGAGCTCCTAAACCTGATAAACAACTTCAGCAAAGTAGCTGGATATAGAATTAACTCAAGCAAACCAGTGGCCTTTCTCTACACAAAGGATAAACAGGCTGAGAAAGAAATTAGGGAAACAACATCCTTCACAATAGTCACAAATGATATAAAATACCTTGCTGTGACTCTAACTAAGCAAGTAAAATTTTGACAAAAACTTCAAGTCTCTAAAGAAGGAAATTGAAGAAGATCTCAGAAGATGGAAAGATCTCCCATGCTTGTGGATTGGCAGGATTAATATAATAAAAATATTCATCTTGCCAAAAGCAATCTACAGATTCAATGTAATCCCCATCAAAATTCCAACTCAAGTTTTCACAGACTTAGAAAGAGCAATTTGCAAATTCATCTGGAATAAATAACAAAAAACCCAGGATAGCCAAAACTATTCTCAACAATAAAGGAGCCTCTGGTGGAATCACCATCCCAGACCTTAAGCTGTACTACAGAGCAATTGTGATAAAAACTGCATGGTATTCGTACAGTGACAGGCAGGTAGATCAATGGAACAGAATGGAAAACCCAGAAATGAACCCACACACCTATGGCCACTTGAACTTTGACAAAGGAGCTAAAACCATGCAGTGGAAAAAAGACAGCATTTTCAACAAATGGTGCTAGCTCAATTGGCAGTTAGCATGTAGAAGAAGGCAAATTGACCATTCTTATCTCCTTGTACAAAGCTCAAGTCCAAGTGGATCAAGGACCTCCACATAAAACCAGATACACTGAAACTAATAAAAAGAAAGTGGGAAAGAGCCTCAAGCACGTAGACACAGGGGAAAATTTCCTGAACAGAACACCAATAGCTTATGCTCTAAGATCAAGAATTGACAAATGGGACATCATGAAATTGCAAAACTTCTGTAAGGCAAAGAACACTATCAATAGGACTAAAGGCAACCAACAAATTGGGAAAAGATCTTTACCAATCCTATATCTGATAGAGGACTAATATCCAATATATACAAAGAACTCAAGAAGTTAGACTCCAAAGAACGAAATAACCCTATTAAGAAATAGGGTACAGAGCTAAACAAAGAATTCTCAATTGACAAATACCCAATGAATAAGAAGCACCTAAAGAAGTGTTCAACATCGTTAGTCATTAGAGGAACGCAAATCAAAACAACCCTGAGATTCCACCTCACACTAGTCAGAATGGCTAGGATAGAAAATTCAGGTGACAGCAGATGCTAGCGAGATTGTGGAGAAAGAGGAACACTCCTTCATTGCTGGTGGGACTGCAAGCTGGTACAACCACTCTGGAAATCAGTTTGGTGGTTCCCCTGGAAACTGGACACAATTCTACCAGAGGACTCAGCTATACAACTCCTGGGCATATACCCAGAAGATGCTCCAAACATATAATAAGGATACATGCTCCACCATGTTCATAGTAGCCTTATTTATAATTTCCAGAAACTGGAGACAACCCAGATGTCCCTCAACAGAGGAATGAAAACAGAAAATATGGTACATCTACACAATGGAGTGCTACTCAGCTATTAAAAAACAATGAATTAATGAAGTTCTTGGGGAAATGGATGGATCTGTTGAGAGAGGTAACCCAATCACAAAAGAACACACATGGTATGCACTCACTGATAAGTGGATATTAGCCCAGAAGATTGGAATACACAAAGTACAATCCACAAACCACAAGAAACTCGAGAAGAAGGAAGACCAAAGTGTGGATACTTTGTTCCCTCATAAAAGGGGGAACAAAATACTCATGGAAGGAGTTGTAGTGACTAACTATGGAGCAGAGACTAAAGGAAGGACAATTCAGAGACTGCTCCACCTGGGAATCCTTCCCATATTTAGTCATCAAATCTAGACACTTTTGTGGATGCCAGCAAGTACTGGAAGATAGGAGCTCTCCTGAGAGGCTCTGACAGTACCCGACTAATACAGAAGTAGAGACTCACAGCCATCCATTGGTCCCCAATAAAGAAGCTAGAGAAAGGACCCAAGGATCTGAAGGATTTGCAGTCCCTTAGGACGAACAACAATATGAACTAACTAGTACCCTCAGAGCTCCCAGGGACTAAAACTCCAACCAAAGAGTATACATGGTGGGACTCATTGCTCCAGCAGCATGTGTATAGCAGAGGATGGCCAAGTCAGTCATCAATAGGAGGAGAGGACCTTGGCCCTGTGAAGGTTCTATGCTCCAGTGTAGGGGAAATGCCAGGGCCAGTAAGCAGGACGGGGTGGAGTATTGAAAAGGAGGAAGGGGGGAGGGAACATGGGTTTGCTTTAGTTTTTTTTTTTTTTTTTTTTTTTTTTCCTTTTTGGAGGGGAACCTGGGAAAGGAGATGTTGTAAATAAAGAAAACATCTAATAAAAAAAGAAGTACAAAAAAAAAAAAAGAAGAAAATAATTAGAACTAAGCAGCGGTTTCAGTTTAATGTTGACAGAGTAATATATGAGATTTTTTTAAAAAAACAATTAATATGCATTATGTTTTAATCAGGGTTTCTATTCCAGCACAAACATCATGATCAAGAAGCAAGTTGGGGAGGAAAGGGTTTATTTGGCTTATTTCCACATTTCTGTTGATCACCAGAGGAAGTCAGGACTGGAACTCAAGCAGGTCAGGAAGCAAGAGCTGATGCAGAAGCTATGGAGAGATGTTTCTTACTGGCTTGCTTCTCTTGCCTCTGCCTCCTTCAGCAAATCCAATCCTGACTTCCTCTGATGATCAACAGCCATGTGGAAGTAAGCTAAATAAACCCTTTCCTCCCCAACTTGCTTCTTGGTCATGATGTTTATGCAGGAATAGAAACCCTGACTAAGACACATTACTTTTGAAAATCACTTTTAAAAGTAGTAAGAAAGCATACTTTTCCTATTATGAACCTTGACTTCATTTCCTGCATTTGCATATTTCCCAGCCACAGAGTTGTCATGCCCTTGCCCTTGTTAAACACACACTTTCCCACAGTGAGACTGTAAAATGCCTACCTCCTCCCAGAAACCTCACCTTTGTCATCACCCTGGCATCTGCCAGTGCATATGCACAGATACCGTGGAAGCATGCCTAGCAAAGCAAACAAGGACAAAGAGCCTCTTAGAAATCCCAGTAGGCTTCCAGGTGCTTCTGTCCCACTAAGGAGTGGCCATTATTTCACCTTAGAGGCTTGTTTGGCTGATTTACGGTATACACGTCTAGCTTCTCTGGGCATAGGTTAGGTGGGGACAGTATAATAAAGAGGTAGTCAAGTTCTTCAATGAGATTAGATAAAAAGAGGAATAAAAAAGAGGATACAAGTGAAAGGGAATAAAATGAAAAATAGTTACTGAGAGTGGCCAAAATTCCTTTAAGGATGGATGTGTGCTACTTGTTGCGTTATAGTCTTTCTGCTTTGTTGTCCTACAGAATGCTGCTTTGCTGTGGTGGCCCAAGAGGCTGCAGCATGCATTTCTGTTTGTCATCAACTCTAAGTCATACTTCTTTTCTCTGCTGTCCTTGATCTCAATAGAGTCTAACAGTGCTTTCAGTTTTGACCTTTCTTTGGTGCATCTAGAATCCTCTTACTGCATCTGATTAGTTATGCCAGCCTCCAAGGGGCAAAACGTACACACAGGCAGAAGCCCTGCCATACATAGTCTTCCTATTTGCTAGAATTAGCTAGATGTGTCAACCTTTGCCTCAGGTATCTCCCGACCCAATGTGATCTCAACATTTTAATTGCTGTTATTATTCATATTGTATTATAAAACCCAAATCTGGTGCCTGCTTCTAGCATTGAACTACACATTATAACAGTGTGTCTAATTTGTTATCATTAGTCAATTGTGGTAATTCAGACACCACCCAAATCAGAATAACCTGATAACATTGAGTCAGAGCTTACTAGGTGGCAAAGGACTCCACCAGTATAATTGGTATTTGGCAAAGTCTCAAGGACAGACAGAAAGGAGGATGGAGACTATATAGAGTGAGAAAATGGAAGGACTATATGCCTTCACATGAAGGAAAAAGAAATATCATGTAGACCCTAGTTGGAGAACACTGATTTAAGGATACTCGAGGCAGACTAATGAGAAGTAAACTACTGGATGGAATTGGTTTAAGAAGCATAGTTTTTATGGGATGCTTTCTAAACTATGCGAATGTAGTGCAAACAAAGCCTAGGATAGTTGTCTGCCATTGGCCAGCTCCTGATCATCCAGGCCTGATTGCCACAGAGGTTTACTTTGGCTTCCTTTAGTGGTCATGTGTCAGAGTTCTATTACTGCAGAATCCAAACACTGCTCAGTTGCTCACCTCACACTTGTTTACTTAATCTTTTATACTAAATTATTCTTGCTGAAGTTTCTCATGGTTTCCTGAAAAACACTGACTAATTCAATAAGAGTCTAACATTCAGTGTGTGCGTGTGTATGCGTATCTATTTTGACAAGCCATTAAAAAGCCAGATATAGCCAGGCAGTGGTGGCACATGCCTTTAATCCCAGCACTTGGGAGGCAGAAGCAGGCAAATTTCTGAGTTCAAGGCCAGCCTGGTCTACAGAGTGAGTTCCAGGACAACCAGGCCTACACAGAGAAACTCTGCCTCAAAAAAAAACCAAAGAAACAAACAAACAAAACAAAAACAAAAAACAAACAAAGAAGCAGCTATAGAAATGATTAAAAAATGTTTGAAGAAAATCAAGGAGGTGACCACATCTGGAAGAGTGTAAGAGTTTGCAGTAAGAACAGTTGCAGGAGGAAATATTGATGATATCAGACAGCAACGGAAGCAGGAAGGAGACCCTTAAAATGATCATCAAAATCAAGGCCTAGAGTCTAGAGAACAAGTCTAAGAAGGTGGTTCACAGACACTTTGGTGGGGTTAATCCATTGCCAAATTGATAAAAAAAAATTACTCCTGAACTGGCTTTGTGTTATTTTTGTGATCATTTTGAATTTTCTAACCATTCTCTTCAATTCCAAGGGAAATAGACCTTTGATTGAGAATGGGATGGAAAAGTAAATACATTTATTAAAGTCACAGTATTTTGAAGACTACCTTTGGTCTTAAAACATAGATTCCTTGAATGAAAGAGATAAATGTACACTGTTATTAGAATCTTGTTTAGCTAAATGGCTTCCAAAGAGAAGGCTTTTGCACCTTTCCAATCTTGTTAGGTTACAGAACCAAGAAGTAATCTTAGTAAATACGTCACTTTATCCCTTAAGTCACTGAAGACTGCTGAGCTACAAGACATTGCCTTACCTGGCTTCGATCTTCCTTCCAGATACTGTTGAGGAAATCACTGGGTGTTCCTCAGTACAAAGCCAACTTGTTTATTTCTTTATGATCAGCAACACTCGTTGAATAATAAACACTTCAGCCTCTTTCCATTCCTTTTCAGATAGTTTCACCAGAGGAGGGAAAGTCAGTGGGTTATTTTTACCACCAGGCAATGTAGCTGCATTTACTGCTAACCCTAATTTTATCAGATGGGAATAAAAGTACCGTGCAGCTCCATCAGGCTTGATGTATCCTGACAGGAGGCTTAAGATGATAAAGTTTCTGGTTCTGGGCTAGGTGTTGCTATGTATTTTAAACATTTGTGTCCTCAAAAATCTCAGAGTCTTTCTGGAAAAAAAAATTAATGTGGGAGAAGCCGGGAGAGGTGATAAAAGCAATACAAAGCAAAGTTCAGAATGATCCTAAAACTAATGGCATTGTATTCCTTTTTACAAAGGTAAGAAAATACTACAATTTGGGTAAAGTGGATGCCTTTGCAGAATGGATTAGACTTTAATCTTTCTTTTCCAGTAAAGAAAAAAACCAACATAAAATGTTGCCAAAAATTGTGATTGCAAAAATTGCTAGATATTCTCTGGCTAAAAGCACCATTTTTCCTCCCTTTTTATATATACATAGTTTAAATAGTCACTGTTACAGTCTGTCATACTTGATTTATGTTGTCACAAATAATTCTATGATTTTATAATTTAAACATATAATTGGTGCTTTTCATGATTGTGTTATACTCATTGTTTGGTTGTACTGTGTGCTATATAACTTTCCATTCAGGATTCATAGCATTCTTCCTTTCTTTTTTGATTTTGACTGTGCAGCAAAGTCAGCTTACAAGTCTCAAGGCTTAAAATTTCAGGGCTTCTTTGAACCTCAAAAACTGAACCTGGTAGCTGTCACCATACCATAAAATGAATATAGTGAATCAAATTATGTATGGTATGGATACCACATGGAATACTCCAAGAATATTATAGAAAAGGAGAGCTCAGTGGCTAATGATTAAAGAAGGCAAGAAAAAATTGATGTGAAGACAAAGCCCTAGCATAAACACCACCATGCTGAAGAAATACAAGTGAAATTAAGAAGGTACTTTGGAAGCTAGACCACGGGAAGGAGGCTTTTAGGTAAGAGCCAGCTCAAATAATCTGAGTCCTATGTCCTACGAAACCTGTGTCTTCATGAATTAAGGCTTATCTTCACCCAAAAAGCTAAATGTAGTCAGTCAAAAGAGGAAATCAATTGTTAGTCCTTTCTAGTTGTAATACTTAGGATATTTGGAACAGTGCAATAGTGGCACTCACCTGTTGGTGGTAACCAACAGCTGTCTAAGTAGACTTAAGATCCACTCAACTGGACGAAAATCATGCCTGGTTTTAGAAACATAAAACTACCCATGGCCAGTGAGATTATGGATTGTAGAAGAGAATCTATCACTGCCATTTTGGTATCTCAGCATAAGTCTTGGTTTTTGTTTGTATGTTTGTTTGTTTGTTTGTTTTTGGTTTTTCCAGATAAGGTTTCTCTCTGTAGCCCCGACTATCCTGGAACTCATTCTGTAGACCAGGTTGGCCTTGAATCTGCCTGCCTCTGCCTCCCAAGTGCTAGGATTAAAGGCATGTGCCACCACTGTCTGACCCAGCATAGTTTTTTATGCTCCATTCTTATTTGTAGAGAGCTTCGGTGAGCGGTGATAGCCAGCAGATGACCCTGACACCCCGTGCTCTCCCAAGTATACAGGTGAATTGCGTATGTGCCTAGGGCCAGAGTGCGCCAAGTCTATCTGTGCATGTGCTAAGGGCCAGAGAGTGCCAAGTCACAGCCTATCCCGGCGTCTCATGAGGTAATGAGCAAACAGCCAATCAGAATGAACACGCTGCTCCAGGGCATATATAAGCAGTGCCTTTTTCGGGGTCTGGGGTCGCCCTCTTGAAGATGTAATAAACGATTGCTGCAGAAGGATCCTGTGTGTCCTCGTGTTCTTGCCGGCGGGAAACTTGCTCGGACTACACTTATCCAATTAGTTACATGTATCTAAGTAAGTATCTATCATCCCTTATCAAAAAGTTTCTGTCTGGAGCAAAAAGAGACCACTACAGAACCACTGGACACATTACAAAGATGATTGACTACAGGTGGTACAAAGCCCAGTCCTAATGGATACATCTGTAGCACAACTCCCACCTCTATAGCTCAAGAAATCTTTGCCGAAGGGAGCAAAACAATGATAAGAGTCAGAAGCCTTATATCAGGAAGGCTGCTGTGAGAGTACCTGCCCTAGAAAGGGTTGCACAAGCGAGACCTGAACAGTGACAATATCAATAGAGAGGGAAATGAGGAAAGGGAAAAACTCATGTGTCCCACTCCTAGACAAAAAAACTACTAGAATCTAATGACTGCTGAAAGAGAGAATTAGAACAAGGGATCATCTCCCTGACTGGTTATCCAGTACAACATGGTCAGTCTTATATGCACAAACACCAATAACACTATATATATTGATAGCTTCTTTTTCTTTATTACAGCTAACATAATATATTAATGTTATATATTATATATTTATATATATTACACATATAACATGTTAACTAATGTAACACATTAACATTGTATACATTATATTATATATATTATATATTTGTATATATTATATATAACATTATATATATGTATATATATGTTAACTGTAAGATTAAAAGAAGAGAGGTTATCGATTTGACAAGGGAGACATAGGAAGGGTTTGGGACATGGGAGGGGTTGGAGGGAAGAATGGGAAGTGGGAGTTGATAAAATTATATTTCCATTAAAATATAAAATAACTAATTTTCAAAAGCAAGATGATGCAGGCAGTAGCTGCTTGCCTGGTGACAATGAAGACAGTCCTTGGCAGAAGTACTTTCCTGCACAAATAAACAAAAGAAAGACTGAAGGAAAGGCTACCAGAGATTGCTCCACCTGGGGAACCATCCCATATACAGTCACTAAACTAAAACACTATTGTGGATGCCAAGAAGTGCATGCTGACAGGAGCCTGATATAGCTGTCTCCTGAGAGGCTCTGCCATGAGCATGGGGTCCCCAACAGAGGAGATAGAGAAAGGACTGAAGGAGCTGAAGGGGTTTGCAACCCCATTGGGAAAACAACAGTATTAACCAACCAGATCCCTCAGAGCTCCCAGGGACAAAGCCACCAACCAAGGAGTACCCATGGAGGGACTCATGGCTCCAGCCTCGTATGTAGCAGAAGATAGCCTTATCAGGCATCAATGGGAGAAGAGGCCCTTGGTCCTGTGAAGGCTCAGTGCCCCAATGTAGGGGAATTGGAGAGCAGGAAGGTGGGAGTGGGTGGGGGAACACCCTTATAGAAACAGGGAGAAGAGGATGGGATAGGGGGTTTCAGGGTGGGGGGAACCGGGAAAGGGGATAGCATTTGAAATGTAAATAAAGAAAATATCCAAAAAAAAAAAAAAAAAAAAAAAGAAAAAAAAGAAAGAAAGAGAAGGTAAAACTATGCAAAAGCCCCACTGCCTAAAGTTGCAGTGTGCTAGGAGTTTGAGAAGACAGCCTAAAATGAAACTTCACCACAACTGGGCTTGCATGTTGAGAACTGTGTTACTTATCCAGAATGAAACCCACCTTCTGCCTGTATGAAAAAGCATCCTTTAATTTCATTGTATGCAACATTAGGTGTGATTACGAATGGTTCAGTCATTAAACTGAATGTGGAACTGCTGATCCTGTGACGTAGCAGGCAGGGCCATTTGGGGAAAACTTATAGCTTACCAACAATCCCCCAAGGGGTGGGCATATAAGCTCAATATTACTGGCCTAACACAATCTTACATTCATTACAACTGCTGAAAACCATAATCCAGTGTGGAAAAGCACTATTTATATGATGTGTCTGACAGAAGCCAGCAGTCTTGCACATCTATAAACATCAAAAGAACTATTTATTGTATTGTAAAAAGCATTAACATGGCCCAGTTTTACACAAGATAGGTTATCCTTATGCTGTTAAGACCTATTAATGTGTACATCATATTAATCATATCTCTGTAATTTTGGTTTCAGTGGAGAATTTCTTTGGTGCATCTCTTTAGAAAAGGGATGCTAGTAGATAAATTCATGGCTCTTCCATTTTGTATAAATACTTTAAGTACCAGAAAAATGCCAAAGCAGGCAAAGGCACTTGCACAAATCTCACAGCCTAAGTTCAATCCTAGGGACTCACCAAAAAGTGGAAGGAGAGAATAAGTAATTATTTAACAGAAAGTTTGCACACATGTGACAGCATTGCTACCTAGAAAAGAACTAGATTATTTGAGCAATGTCATCTCATCTTTTGCTTTCTTTTAAGGAAAAAATCCTGGTATGTTATGATTTGCACATTTTAGCTACAAATGAGAAATGGGAACTTCCCATCTGTTTTCCCTTTGTATTTAGTAAAGAAGTTTATAAAGTAAGCAGAGGAAAGAAAATACCATATTTTTTTTAAAAAAAGGAGGAAACCAAGTTGAGTGGTAGAAGTGATGATAGATAGATGGTAGAGGAAAATGGATAGAAATGTTGTTTAGAATATGTGTATATATTTATGTGTATTTATAGACACATATGTCCATGTATTTCTTCCTTTTATTTACTTTACACTTAGAAGAATATTAAATATTGTTTAAATAAATCTATGTAACCCTGACAACAGCCTGATGATTTGTTTTGCTCAATATTTTATTGATAAGTAGGAAGTTCAAAAGGGTAAAGGAGGGTCTTAATGTGCTACTATGAAGATCTGAATTTGTGTCCTAGTATCCATATATAAAAGCTGGGCATTGTAGGACATGCCTGTAATCCCAGAGCTGGGAGGCAAAGACAAGAAGACCCTTGGGATTTCTGGCTAGCTAGTGTAGCTGTATTAGTGAACTCTAGATTTAGTGAGTGAGTCCTGACCAATACAGATGCAGATGCTTGCAGCCAACCATCAGACTGAGCATGGGAACACCAATAAAGGAGTTAGGGAAAGGTCTGAAGGAGCTTAAGGGGTTTGCAACCTCATAGGAAGAACAATACCAACCAACCAGAACCCTCAAAGCTCCCCAGGGACTAAACTACCAACCAAAGAGTACACATGAAGAGACCCATGGCTCCAGCTGCACATGTAGCAAAGGACTGCCTGATCTGGCATCATTAGGAGGGAAGGCCCTTGGTCCTGTGGAGGCCTGATGACCCAGAGTAGAGGAATGCTTGGGCAATTTGGTGGAGGTGGGTAAGCACCCTCATAGAAGCAGGGGGAGTGGTATAGGATAGCGGGTTTGTAGAGGAGAACCCCGGAAGAGGGATAACATTTGAAATGCAAATAAATAAAATAACCAATAAAAAAATTAATGGAAAAAAGAAATGAGCATCACAGGGTCTAAGTGGATCCATGCCGCAGCAGCCCCACTCGGGTCTGTGTTCGCTTCAGCCGGAGGTTAGATATGGACCTGTAAAATGAAACTGTAGAGAACAAAGAAAACGGATGCCAAGTAGGTTTCTATCAAGGCATCTGTTACTTGGGGATACTTTGAACATTTATAGGCGGGCAAGAATGAAACTGAAAATCTCCAGGCACAAGGTATATGCATAATGTAAACAAAGCAGCAGACAAGAGACGCCAAACTTAGTTCCCAAGCAGGTAGGCATGTTTGAAAGTCTTCAGGTCCTTAGGCAAGTAGGCGTGTCAGCAGTCAGGTGTAGCTTCCTCTGAAATCCTCAAAGGCAACTGCAGTGTAGTGGGCCATTGTTTAGTCCCAGGAGGTGGCTGCCTGCAGGCTCAGCCTATCAGCTCTATCCTGGAGCTGAGGTGGGGAAGGGGAGGATCCAACAACAGGGAAGAAAAGAAATAGGATAGAGTGATTAAAGAGGTTAATTTATGTTAATCTCTAGTCTTTATATACAAAAACACAAACAGACAGACACATGCACACACACACACACACACACACACACACACACACACACACACACAC
>JADRCD010202469.1:0-30651 GCA_019843815.1 Montemys delectorum | reverse complement strand
GGGGGGGGGGGGGGGGGGGGGGGGGGGGGGGGGGGGGGGGAGGGTCCCTGAACAAGGCTGGTCCCGTCAACATTCTATCATGAGTGGAGGGGTTCCCCATGAGGCCCCATCCCTTTCTCCAGAGCTATTGATTGTTAATGGCTGCTGAGAGAGGGAGTGCCACTTTCTTCAATGATGTGCCACTGGGGGACTAGCTGAAAAGAATGGCTCAGAGGGAAGGAAGGGGAGAACAGAAGGCAATGGAGACAGATACACAATGTATTATAAATTGTATATATGTTTATACAATGTATCATATTATATATATGTGCAATATATATTTACTGCAAATACATAGAAAAATAGTTTGAAATTTTTATGACAAGATGTACATATTTGAAAAAGAAATGTAGCCGGGCTGTGGTGGCACACACCTTTAATCTCAGCACTTGGGAGGCAGAGACAGGCAGATCTCTGAGCCAGCCTGATCTACAGAGCAAGTTCCAGGACAGCCAGAGCTGCACAGAGGAAAGAAAGAAAGAAAGAAAGAAAGAAAGAAAGAAAGAAAGAAAGAAAGAAACAAAGAAAGAAGAGAGAGAGAGAGAGAAGGAAAGAAAGAAAGAAAGAAAGAAAGAAAGAAAGAAAGAAAGAAAGAAGAAAAGAAAGGTGTATACCAGTCAGTTGCACATTTGTAACCTTATTTATCTTTAAAGAGACAGAGTCTCTCTACATAACCTGCTTCTACCTCCTAAATGCAGAGATAAAAGGTGTGCATCACCAAGCCCTGCCTGAAACAATGGCCTCCTGTGACCTTTGTGTGGGTGATCAGCAGATGCTGCTGGAGACCAGAGGAGTGAGCTCCCTGAAGTTCAGAGCTACCCACCTGATGGCCGCAGGCACTAAGGCTCCAGCTCTGTAAGAGCAGTGCATGCTTAACTGTGATGACGTCTCTCCAGCTCCTTCAGTTTGCAATTTTAAAAAGTTAAGATTGCAACTATAAAATAACCTAATATTTAAACTCCCGAGAATTTAACTAAAAAAAAAAAAAAGACAAAAAAAAACCCTAAATATTATATGCATCTGGACATGGTGACAAATACCCTTGGCCCCAACACCTGGGCAGGAGCATCATGATTTTTAGGTTGCCCTGGACTACACAGAAAATTCCAGGCCAGATTGAACTCACAGCAGGATATTGTCAAGAAAGAAAAGAAATTAAGGGATGGAAGAAGGGGGAAATAAA
This sequence comes from Montemys delectorum, assembly GCA_019843815.1. NCBI lineage: Eukaryota > Metazoa > Chordata > Mammalia > Rodentia > Muridae > Montemys > Montemys delectorum. Next base: position 29,429 of record JADRCD010202469.1, on the reverse strand, counting down.
GCAAACTATCTTTGTATAAACATTCAAAAAGGCTTATTTGTAATAGGCCACAACTTAAATGGTCCCAGATGCCCTTAAACAGCAAGTATGCAAACAAACTGACACAGGTATGCCATAAAACACTGATCAGCAATAAAAATGAATGACTTGCTGATAGATGCATCAGCTTGGATGTCTCTCTAGAGAACTACGATGTATTTAATAAAGACCCAGCCTAGGGATGTAGCCCGATGGTAGAGTGTTTGCCTAGGCCACGGGGCCTTGGGTTTGATTCATACCGCCACACCAAAAAATAAATAATAATAATTTTTAAAAAGCCACTTTCAAGAGTTATATATGTATGTATGTATGCGTATATATGTCTGTGCATATATGTACATATAGATTATACATATATACTATATGGTAGTAGGATCAATCCTAGGCTTTGTGTGCGTGAGGTGCTCTAGTTCACTTTTATTATCAACTTGACACTTTTATTATCAACTAGAGTCACTGGGAAGAGAAAGCCTCGGTTGAGGAATTGCCTACACCAGACTGGCCTGTGGGCATATCTGTGGGGCATTTTCTTGATTGTTAACTGATGTAAGAGGGCAGTACTGGCTGGCTTTGTGTACCAACTTGACACAAGCTGGAGTTATGACAGAGAAAGGAGCCTCCCTTGAGGAAGTACCTCCATGAGATCCAGCTGTAAGGCATTTTCTCAATTAGTGATCAAGAGGGAGGACCCATTGTGGGTGGTGCCATCCCTGGGTTGGTAGTCCCGGGTTCTATAAGCAAGCAGGCTGAGCAAGCCAGGGGAAGCAAGCTAATAAGTAACATCCCTCCATGGCCTCTGTATCAGCTCCTGCTTCCTGACCTGCTTGAGTTCCAGTCCCTACTTCCTTTCATGATGAACAGCAATGTGGAAGTGTAAGCTGAATAAACCCTTTCCCCCCCCCCCCAACTTGCTTCTTGATCATGATGTTTGTGCAGGAATAAAAACACTGACTAAGACAAGGCCCAGCCTATTGTGAACAGCACCATCACTAGGCAAGTGGTTCTAGTCTGTATACAAAAGCTAGGTAAGAGTCTGGAGAGATGGAGGTTAAGGACACATTCTGCTCTTACAGGGGTTGTGTAAGAGGTCCATGTCACACAGCTCACAACCACCTGTTAACTCCAGCTTCAGAGGATACAGTGCTCTCTTCTGGATTCAATAGCAGTCTGCATTCACATGCACACATAGACACATGAGCATACACATACTCAAAAATAATAAAGAGAAAACTAGTTGATCAGATACCAGAGGGGGAGCCAGTAAGCAGCATTTCTCCATGATTTCTACTTCAATTCCTGACTTCTCCCAGTGATAGACTGGAAATGTAAGTGGAAATAAGCCCCTTTCTCCTCATGTTGCTTCTGGTCATGTGTTTATCAAGGCAACAGAGAAGTAACAAATACGCTAGGCAGGTGTTCCATCAACTAAGCTACATTCTAACCCTTCCTTTCTACTTTTCAAAGAGAGTCCTCTCTAAGTTGCTCAGGCTGCCCTTAAACCTAGACTCCTGCCCAGGCAGTACCTGAACTTGAGATCCTCCTGTCCTCAGCCTCCCAAGATCTGAGACTATATAGTCCTGAGCCATCAGGGCCGGTTAGGGTAATGATCTCTCAAATAACAAACATACAGACAGGTGAGCCTGGCGGTGCATACCTTTAATCTCAGCACTCAAGAGGCACAGGCAGGCAGATTTCTGGGATTTCCAAGCCAGCCTAGTTTACTTAGCAAGTTCCAGGCCAACCAGGGCTACATAGGACCCTGATTCAAAAATAATAGGACTAGAAAGATGTTCCAGCAGCTAAGAGAATATACTATTCTTGCAGGGACTCAGGTTCAGTTCCTGGGACCCACATTGGGCAGCTCAGCTCACAATTGCTGTAACTTCAGCTCCAAAGGATCAGACATCTGTGGCCTTTGCAGGCTCCTGTCTTCACACAGAACCACATACACACAAACATGCTCACGCATAATTAAGAATAAAATATTTAAAAATAAAAAATACATCAAGTAAGCTTTAAAATCTGTAAGAAAAAGGATAATTGCTAATGAAGTCAAAATGAAACCACTACCTGATTAAAAAGATTAAGAATAAAGCAAAACCTAAGACGAAGCAGGAAGGACATACCTGCCAATAGCAGATCGTCTTACAAGAAATAACAAAGGGAGAGGCCAAAAGCAAGCAACACCAGAAGTCATTCTAATCCACACACAAAAACCAGAGGGAGCCAGTGAAGGCTGCAGTGTGCCTAAGAACAGGAGAATGTGTGACCATGAATTCCTTTCACTTTCTTAACTGATTTAGGAAACAATCGCATAAGATAAAACATTTATATATGTCAGGATAGTCAAACTTAGACAGAAATAAATACGGATTGAAATACAAAAGGCACTTCAGACAGCAACTCAAGTCCACGGGCAACAGTGGGGAGTAGAGACAGCAGATGGAAAGGCCAGAATACAAACTCTGATATGTATGCCTGCTGCTGTCCTTTGTCTCTGGCTTGCAAAGCAGCACATAAGAGGTTACCTGCAGCACCATATAAAGTGACAGTTATAACTGTATAATTATGATGTGTTATTCCATTTGTAACTTGATACAGAGCAATAACAGTGTAACACGGGGTAGAAGAACGCAGCTGCATATGGAGCCAAGTGTCTACTCTCAATGTTTTTTTCAGTGTGGGATCACACCCAAGGCCTTACATGCAGTAGACAAGAACTACCACTGAGCCACATCCTTAGTCCTCATCACTAAAATTAAATTAGCATAAATCTGAAGTAGATTCTGGGTCTGGCTAGGTGGCTTATACCTTTAATCTCAGCACTTGGGAGTCAGAGGCAGTTGGATCTCTATAAATTCAAGGCCAGCCATGTCTATCTAGCAGTTCCAGGCTAGCTGAGACTCTATCTCAAATACAAATAAGTCTGAAGTAGATTTTTTTTTGTTTGTGCATCTATCCAAGACAGGGTCTTATCATGGAGCCCTGGCTGTCTTGGAACTCACTCTGTAGACCACGCTGGCTTCTGCCTCCCAAGGGCTGGAACTAAAGGTGTGCACCACCACTGCCTGGCCTGAAATAGATTCTAAAATAATAAGATGTAGGTTGTAAACCCTAAGTAATTTAAAAACATCCTATTACAATGTTACACTAGAAAGTGTCCACTTAATACAAAGTAAGGCAATAAAAGTGGAAGAAAGAAGTAAGAAAGCCTGAGACACATAAAAAGCAAAAAGCAAAATGCACCTGCAAATCCAACAATATGAGGAATTAGATTACATAATCTAATCCAAAGTCAGAGATCATCAAACTTGATTGAGAAAGAGATACAAGTATTATCCACGATAGACACTTTTAGATGTAAGTAAGTAAATAAATAAATAAATAAGTAAACAAATAAATAAATGGGTTGAAGGGGTTTTTTTGTTTGTTTTTGTTTTGTTTTGTTGTTGTTCTTTTGAGACTAGGCCTTGCTCTCTATCTCTGGTTGGCCTAGAACTCATATCTAGGCCAGATTCTCCTTGAACTTGTGAGTGATCCCTCTGCCTCAGCCTCTCAAGCAGAATAATTTCTTAATGGGAAAAAAAACAGTCATGTGACCACCTGTCCAAGGTATGCTGGGAAGTGAAGGCCTCCAGCCCCAGCTTAGTAACTCCCTGGCTAAGCCTGGAGGAGTCTGAGCAGAGAAACTTGAAGGTAGCCTGAACACTGAAAGACTTTATCTCTTTAAGGAGGGGAGGGGAGGGGAGGGGAGGGGCTGACTGAAGATAAAGGCTTACAAAGGGGTCATCGAATTAGGAAGGTACAACTATTATAAGTGTATATATGCCCCAAAATATATGAAGCGACTGAGTTAAAAAGAAAGCAGGCAGTTCAACTCTAATAGTTGGGGACTTCAATTCCTTATGGGAACAAACAGAACAACACTGTAGAAGATTAAATTAAAGACTTGAAAATCACTACAACTAACTAGAACTAATAGCCATCTGGGAAACACTCCACCCGATATCAGCATGCACACTCAAGTGCACGTGGATCAGTTTTCCCAGACCATAGGCCCAGACACAGGGTAAACCCCATCAACTTTAAAGTATTGAAGTCATAATAAGGATGTTCTTTGAACACACTATATTAAATTAGCAACAGAATTGGCGACGGGACAAGTTTGTAAAATTCACAACTAAGTGTAAACTGAATCACAGTCCTAAATAAGCAATGAATCTGAGAAAAATAATCCTTAAGGAAATACTTCAAAATACTCTTTTTGTTTTTGTTTTTCAAGACAGGGTTTCTCTGTATATATAACAGCTCTGGCTTTCCTGGAACTTGCTTTATAGACCAGGCTGGCCTCGAACCCTCAGAGATCGGCCTGCCTCTGCCTCCTAAGCACTGGGACTAAAGGCGTGTGCCAACACACCCTGCTCAAAATACGTTTGAGATGAATGAAAATGAAAATGTTCTGCACTAAACACACAGGTGCAGCAAATCATGTCAGCACGCATCCTGGGAAATTAAAGATCGAGTCTCAATAACCTAAACTTCCTTCTGTATACCAGGAAAATAAGAGCGAGCTACAAAACGTAAACTCAGTGAGAAGATGAAAAGTCTACTACATGCTCACCCACCCTAGAAGACATCCTGCTGTCCCTGCCTTACCTGTCTCTCCCCACCTTTAATCCTCTTGACCCAGCTGTGGTGGCACACACCTGTCGTCCCAGCAATCCACAAGTGAACAGGAAGACTGAAAGTCTTGGGCTACCTAGCAAGGTTCGGCCAAAACCAAAACAAAAGTACGAAACTAGAAAGAAAGAAACTCCTTAATGAGCTCCAGCTCTGCTGTAAGGAGGGTAAGCCTGGTAAGGTGGTGTAGCAGTTAAGAGGACTTCTGATTCTGAAGAGGACCTGGCTTCTGTCCCCAGCATCCACATGGCGGCTTGCAACCATCTGTAATTCCAGTTTGGGGAGATCTACTACTCTCTTCTGGCTCCATAGGTTCTCCATACATGTAGTGTGTGCAGACACACAAGCATACAAATAAAATAAAAGGAAATGAATACAACTTTTAAAAGTTTATTTGTGCTGGGCGGTGGTGGCACACGCCTTTAATCCCAGCACTTGGGAGGCAGAGGCAGGTGGATTTCTGAGTTCGAGGCCAGCCTGGTCTACAGAGTGAGTTTCAGGACAGCCAGGATACACAGAGAAACCCTGTCTCGAAAAACCAAAAAAAAAAAAAAAAAAAGTTTATTTGTTAATTTCTACATTAGTGTTTTGCCTGCATGTCTGTCTGTGTGAGGGTGTCAGATCCCCTGGAACTGGAGTTACAGACAGCTGTGAGCTGCCATGTAGGTGCTGGGGACAGAACCTGGGGCCTCTGGAAGAGCAGCCAATGCTCTTAGTTGCTAATCCACCTTTCCTGCCCCAATGGATAAAAAATGTTTTAATTAATTTATCTTTATTCCATGTGAACTGGTGCTTTGCATGCATGGATGTCTGTATGAGGGTGTCAGAGCCCCAAAGCTTGAATTATAGACAGCTGCGATCTGTCATGTGAGTGCTGGGAATTGAACCTGGATCCTCAGGAAGACCATCCAGTGCTCTTAACCTCTAAGCAATCTCTCCAACTCCTGAATACAAATTTTTTTAGAGAAAAAGACATAGGGGAGAGGCTCATGGGGGTCCCACCGTTCTTGAGGGTCTATAGGCTGTTAATGGTTGATGGGAAGGGAAAAACAGGTTCTTCTGTGTTTTTCCTCCTCCTCCTCCTCCTCCTCCTCCTCCTCCTCCTCCTCCTCCTCCTCCTCCTCTTCCTCTTCCTCGTCCTTCTCCTCCTTCTTCTTCGTTTTTCAAGATAGAGTTTCTCTGTGTATCCCCGGTTGCCCTGGAACTCCCACTGTAGACAAAGGTGGCCTGGAACTTACAGAAACCTCTGCTTATGCCCCTTCAGTGCTGGGATAAGTTAAAAAAATAGAATAAAACAAAGGGGGAACCAGTCATCTCAATTGATGAGAAAAAGGTGCTTGACAAAATTTAGTAAATTTTGTCATTAAAGCATTTCATGATTAAAAAAAAATGAACCTCAATAGGGACTAGACAGATGCCTTAGCTGTTGCAGAGGACCCGGGTTTGGCTCCCAGCACTCATGTAATGGCAAAGAACCAGCTGTAACTTCAGTTCTATGGGACCCGATGCCCTTTTCTGGACTCCAGAAGCACCAGCACACATGTTCAGGTTCATCTAGAACTCACACACATAAAAAGAAATCTCTTTTTACACAAACTGACTTAATAGGCTAGAAATACAAAGAAACTTCTTCAACACGATCCAGGGAACTTGTGAAATTTCACAACTGACATCACACTTAGATGTGGGTTCTCACAGGGTGAAAGGCTGGAGGCTTTCTCTGTAAGAGCAGGGACACAAGGGAGCCAAGGAGGCCTCAGCACTCAGTTCTGCACAGTGCTAGAGATCTGAGCCAAAGCAATTAGGCAAGAAAAACAAGCATCCAGATCAGAAGAAAACTGATCCGCCTGCCAGCCTCGTGCTTTTCCATGTCGGAGGCCTAACAAGCCCGGAGCAAAAGCACAGGCTTATTATCCCAGCCTTGGGAAGACTGAGGCAGGAGGATCATGTGGATAAGACTACCCTAAGCTACAAAGTTAGATATCTCAAAGAGTCAGGTGGTGGTGGCGCACGCCTTTAACCCCAGCACTTGGGAGGCAGAGGTGGGTAGATTTCTGAGTTCAAGGCCAGCCTGGTCTACAGAGTGAGTTCCAGGATAGCCAGGACTACACAGAGAAACCCTGTCTCAAAAAAAAAAACCAACCAACCAAACAAACAAAGAACTGAAGCAAAAGTGATGTGCCAAGGTGAGTGAGTGCTTATGGGAGAAAGAATGGGAGCAGAGCAAAGGGACCTGGAAGCAGGTTACTGTCACAACCCACGGTGACTGCAGCCTGGGTGCTTACTGAGTAAGCGGTCAGGTTCGGGCGCCTTCTTCCACACTTGGGAGCACAGGCTTTGGCAACCAGCCTGGCCCAGCTGGGCTTCCCCTTTTCTTTTAAAGTTTATTTATTAACTATTAATGTATGTGAGAGAGATGCATGCGTGTTGGAGCATGCGTGCCACAGTGCACACACGTGGAATCCAAGGGATAACTTCACGGCGTTACCTCGCCCCTAGCACCTTTACACGCCAAGCCACCATGGTAAGCACGTTCACAGCTAGCCTGCAGCTGGGCTTCTCCATGGCATCTGGACACCAGGGTCCCCAAGGTGTAAAAGAGAAAGGCTGCCAAAAGTGGGGCAACAGCGCAGTACAGATTGGGAGCCAGCATGGGGACCGTGGACTTTATCCCCGAAACCACAAAATCAAACACTAAGAACAGGTCTTCACGTGGGAGACATTTCTAGATTTGTTTTGTTTTGTTTCTTTCTTTTTTTCGGTTTTTCGAGACAGGGTTTCTCTGTGTAGCCCCTTGGCTGTCCTGGAACTCACTCTGTAGACCAGGCTGGCCTCGAACTCAGAAATCCGCCTGCCTCTGCCTCCCAAGTGCCGGGATTAAAGGCGTGCACCACCACTGCCTGGCGCGTTTTTAGATTTTTGTGGATGTTTTTCTTGGCTCTTTTACTTCTTCGGATTTTGATGTTGTTGCTTGGAGACAGGGTCTCAGTGTAGCTCAGGTTGGCCTCTAGCTTCCTGTTTAGTCAAGGGTGACCTCCTGCCTCCACCTCCCTGGTATTGGGATTGCAGGCTTGTGCCACCTCATGGTACTGGAGGTCAATCCCCAGCCTCCAAAGTGAGAGGGCCTGTAAAGGGGGGCTCTCACACGCTGGCCAGCACTGGGGTCTTGTAGTTGATCTGAGAGTGAACGGGGAACTTTCTGCTTACTGCGGGGAGGAGGTGAAATGACTCTGCGTTAGTAATCATGCCAGACAAGGCCTCTACTCCTTCTGGTCCCCAGGAAAGCATCATAAACAAGACTACTCACCTGAAAACGGGTCTTAGCCATTCCCAGTTCCTATGGCCTTCACAGTAGCAGGGGCAGCAAGCTAGACAAACAACCCCTGAGTCAGGAGTGGATAGGACTAATGTTGGAGTCCAGAGGGAAAGGCTGGGGGTGGGCACAAGAAACAGACCATCTGTACAACCAGCCTAGCAGCCACAGCAAGATGTCCTGGCCAGAAACAGGCTCTGTGTATTATTCCCTCCTCTGTTCCCACACATGCTTCTGATCCATCTCCCACAGAAAAGGAGCCTCCTGCCTCTTTTAATGGGAGCCTCTGGGGGCCCTTGTGTGTGTGAGCTTCCTCCTTCCTAAAAGGCCAGGCCCCATTGCACCTCCACTTAGCTGCTCGCCTCTCACACTTGTAACTCACTCAGATGCCCATCAGCATCTCTTCCCAGAGCAAGAATTCTCATGATTTCTGGTCCTGCCCTTTCATTAACACGTTTGTTTCTGGATGATTAAAATCACTCTCCTACTGAGCCCGGAGCTCTTTGAGAACTGGTTGTACCGACTTTTCTTATCATTGTATCCTAGGTGTTGGCCCAGTGGCTAGGAAGAAGAGGATGCCGGGCGAGTCTCCACAAGCCTCTGTTATGGGTACTCCTCAAATTTGAGCACATGACAGTGGTTGCCAAGGGAGGCCCCTGGCAGAAGCCACCTGTCTGCTGGCCTTCCATCTTTCTTCTGCACACACACTTGAGGGATGCGGAACCACAAAAAAGAAAGTTGACCCTGGTAATGAGAAAGGGTCTAGCAAAAGTAGCCCAGGGCTGTAAGTGATGGTGCACAAATCCTGGCACTCAGAAAGCAAAGGCAAGGAGGATCTCTGTAAGTTCAAGACCAGCCTGATCTACACAGTGAGACTCAAGCTAGGATTACCTAGGCATTGTGGCTCAAGCTCATAATGCAAGCACTTGGGAGGTAGAAGTAGTCAGTTCATCTTTAGCAAATTCAAGGCTAGCCTGGGCTACATGGCACTCTGTTTCAACAAAGAGAAGAAACGCAGAGGCAATAATGAGCCCTACAGAGTCAGTTTTATGTAGACCAGGCTGGCCTCAAACTCACAGAGATTCTCCTGTCTCTGCCTCCCAAGCGCTGGAATTAAAGGTGTGTGCCACCATGCCCAGCTCATAGAGTCAGCTCTAATCCACAACAGCTAATCCACTTCCTGACCACAGACATGAAGCCTCTTGACTAGCAGTGAATGAACAGGCCATCAAACAGCTGGAGAGCATTTCTTGGTTCCCAGTCCCAGGCTGCAAACCACCCCAAGTTCTAAAAGATATGGCTCTGCTCTTTCCCTCCTCTTGCTTGTGACATTTCCCACTAGAGCTGCCTTTGATCCATCAACCACACCCGACTCAGCTACTCACACTGACCTTGGGCCCCAGGGAGCCCAGGACTAGGAAAAGGCTCTGTGCCAAACAAAAGATTTGCTAAAGATCTCCTATGAACATCAAACAAAATCAGTGATGTTCCTAGCCTCAGACAGACTTCCCTGGCATGGTGGTAAGCTCTTGTAATCCCAGTATTCAAACGCCTACGGCAAGAGGATCACCAGTTCAAGGCCAGTCTGAGCTTACATATTGAGACTCAGTCTCAGACTCGGCCACCACCACCACCTCGGTGTCTGCTCATGTCCGTTCACTGGGCTGCATGGCAGACAAGTCTTCCCAGGAAAAGAGACCCCGTGCAGCGGAGTTATGTGGCAGATGGCTGTTTCCACAAAAGTGGGAGAGCATGACAGGGAAGGTACTCTGCATCGTCCATGCCTAGGGGTACCCAGGTCAGGGACCTAAGCTACAGAATTTAGCAAGCCCTTAGCACATGGTGTTTGTTTGTTTGTTTGTTTTGTTTTGTTTTTAATGTGGATGCTCTAGCAGAGGCCTATTGAGCAGGAGGAAGACACAGCTGAGGGCTGAGACCTGGGAATCCATGCAGGCAGAGTAAACAATGCCAGAGGAGACTGAAGGCAGCCAAGGAGGTACACAAAACCCAAATCGACTTTGCAGAAGGCAAGTCAACAGGATCTGAGCCCAGAGAGAGGTGGAGGGCCTCAGGTGACAGGCACATTATACACTTATCCTACCAGCAGACGATCCCCAGAGTCCCAGGAGGCAGCAGGGTCGCAAGTGTATGACCAAGTGTATGTGTGTATGCATGTATGCGTGTATGCATATTAGAGCAGGATGTGTGAAGCTCAAAGGTCACCTGTGCATCAAGGTGCAGCTTGCACCCTGTGTTCACCCCACCCCTACCACACCTCATTGGACTCCCTCATTGGGTTATGTCTCACTTCATTCACATAGGGTTATGGCCCTCATTCCTGAAGGCCATGCATTCTGTGAAAGTTCAGAGCACGTTGACATTTGCCTGAGGAGAGGCATACTTTATCTCCCTGGCAGGTGGAGAAAGAAGGGATGGCATGAATTCTGTCCTCTTCCCAACCAGGCCCTGAGGCCTCTGGGACATGGCCCAGATTAAGTGCACTGGCCTGGGTAGTAGTCACGTGGCAGCAAAGGCCACGCCTCTATGCCTCACCCAGTAGGGTCAGGCCTTTTTCTTCTGCTGGAGTCTTATAAGGCAAGGCTCCCAAGAAGATGGTTTCTGCTTCTCTCTCGTCAGTTCTCAGAGCCCGCACATGGGCAAGAAGAGTGTCTGTGGTGCACTAGGCTCTCTATCCCTTCCAGACCATAAAACCTTCTTCATCCCAAAGTGGCACGAGTCATTCACTGAACCGAGGTCCTTCTTCCCCATCCCATTTCTGGCTTGCCCAGTACCACTCTGGGATCACTCCCACAGTGAACTTGACATGTCAGTCAGAGACATCCCTTGGTTCCTACCTAGCAGCACTACTGTTTCCAAAAGCAGTGTATATATTGGGCCTGGAGAGATTCTGTAAAGTGCTTGCTGTGCAGGGAGGAAGAGACAAAGGACCCCTGTGGTTCACTGGCCTGCCCGGCTAATCAGGGAGCCCTAGTTCCCAGTTAGAGATGTGGCCTACGCAATGTGGACAGTGTCTGAGGAACAACACCCAAGGGTGACTTCCGGCCTCCATGTGTGCCTGCCCAACTGCGCACACACACACAAAGCACACAAAGCAACGTATGTTTTTGCCTAGGTTTTTGTGCTTTCCTGAGACACCAGTGTACTACAGAAAAGGAAGTGGAGGGAGCATGTATGAGGCCTGTGTTCCCTGCCAAACCTTGCAGCCAGCCAGGTTCAGCCCTTGTCACTCTTTGGGTCTTCACACCAGAAGAGAAGGTATTAATTACCACGATGGCCCCACAGAGATCTCTGATCTCTAAGAGCATTTTTGTTTTTCTTCTTCCATGCTCACGAGTATAGAGGTTTTTAGTTTCTACCATGTAGGAATGTATATCTGTGCTGTCTATCCCTGGAGTCCTGGGGAAGGAAGCTTCTGCCTCTGCCCTTCGGTCTGTGTATTTCTACAGCTCAGGCAAGCAAAGATCACAGCAAAACAGCCAGGTAAATGCAAAGCAGCAATGCAAGCAGAGACTATGGGATCTCCAGCACGAACTCTAACAAAGAAACGGGTCAGCAGGCAGTGGGAACACTGAGAGCAAGCTGCCGGGGTCTGCCTGTTCCTTCCTCCCTCTCTCCCATCAGTACAAGCACCACAACTCCCTGAAGTGTCCTAGTAGGAAACGCCCTGTGACTCTGCTCTGTGGGTGGTGTATCTCAGACACCAGGCAATCAGCGCTAAGCACCTTCATTTGCAGCCCAGGAGGGAAGCAAGGATGGACACCTGGCCATTGGGAAGGTCCTACTCCAGTTCACCAGTTCTTAGCCAGCTCCAAGCTCACACAGCTCACTAGCTGGACTCTGAGGAATTGAATTCCTAGCCTGGGCGAGTGGTAGCGTCTGTACCCATGTTGGCATCAGCAGGGCTCCTTTCCAATCCCCAGATCTGCCAAGGCGAGCCTGTCTCACTTCACTCTCACTCAAACTGAAAGCCAAAACTCTCAGTCAGATTTCATGGAGTGTCATGGGGAAGAAAACTAAGGCGTCAGCGCAGCCCCTTCGGTGGGACGCTGTTCTTGGAGGTGCTGGTGGCCTGGGCTGAAGCTCTGAGTAGCTAACTGGATACTGTGAGATCTTCGGGACTAGATAGGTCAGTTAAGTTCATTGTCTAGTCTGAGCTCTAAATGCTGCCTTAGCAGCTGTGTGTGGGCATAAGAAGGATGGTCCGTGGCCCTCTGAGCCCGTCAGGCATCACCCGATGCCTAGGAGCCTCCAGAGACCAGGGAGCAAACCCTTAATCAAGTTTAATTCAAACATGTGCTAAAATAGGAAGTCAGGAGCACGAGTCTACCTCGCTCACCTTTCGTTTGCAGGCCTGCCCATGAAACCTGCCTTCAATTAATAGTCATGTCATGCCAGGCCTCGTGCTGAGTGCTTTCGTTTCTAACAAATCATTTGATAAGACTAATGTTTGTTCAATTGAATGTACTCGACTTGCTCTCCTGGAACACCAGTACTGCCTGACTTTCCTCCTCGTTACCTCTCTCTTCCAGAACCAGGTGGCGTTACAGGAAAGCGCTTACAGGTAAAATGCTGCCTAATGGTGTAGCCTGGATCTGACTACCCAGCATGCCTGCCACCTCACCTGAATGCCTGTCAATCACACCCTAGCTTGGGGCATGGATTCCAGAGCACCTCCCTAGGTTTGATCTCCAGTACCAGGGGAAAGCCAAACACAATGGCCCAACATCAGAACTCCTAAGTTTCGGCCCTATTCCTTCCATCTCCCTCTGTGCCCATATCTCCACATACAACACCAGAGTTCAGGCCAAGCTCCCGATTATTCTCTTTCTCAGGCTCTCTGCAGCCAACCTTGGGCAAGCATCTGCTGCACCTGCAGAACCTGAGAAGATGATTACTGTAAACACATTCATCTCTTCCAGCTCCACACTTCACACACGCCCACCCCACCTACCCCGCTCCACCTACCCCGCTCCCGGCTGTATGGACCATCTCTGAATACTAGCTATCCAAGACAACTCACAGTAGCTTGGTTTTACTTTTGTCCAGAACACTGACTTATGCATTTGCCATTTTGTTTCAAGCAATCCACTTAAGGAAATCTCACACTGATAAAAATATAAAATAGCATGTACGGCATGCTATTGGCCAATATTCCATGGATGCAAGGGGCAGGGCCTAAGTTTAGGAGTTTGATGTTGGGCCAAAATCACATGTCCCTCACTGTGACCCTGCAGCCCAATGTCCATGGTTAGATCGTGTTATGTCCAAGAGGACCAGGGTGCAGATGTAAAGAGAAGGTAGGAGTTCTGAATCAGCTACAAAGTGACAATCACCGGGACACATTATGTAAGTCCAGTGCTGTAGCCTCTGCCTCTAATCCCAGGACTTTAACCCTTGCACACAGGAAGCAGAGGCAGGCAGATCTCTAGTTCTACACAGTGAGCTGAGGGCTGCATTGTGAGACTCTGTCTCAAAAAAGGGAAGTGGCGTGGGGACAGGGGTTGCTGATGAAACTGTTTCTTACCACAGAAGGAAGGGAACAAGGAGCAGACACAAGCCACTCCCAGTGTGCCCTTCCTCAATCCCTGCAGCATAGACCATGACCAAAATGCTTCTTTCCCATCACCAAGTTCTAAGGCGTTTGGTGACTACAATACCACATTGGGCTTAACCACAAATCGTGTTGTCTAAAGGAAAGTGAACAACACACACGTGTCAGTCACTGCTCTATTGCTGTGAGGAGACACCATGACCAACAATCTCTTATAAAAGAAAGCATCTGATTGGGGGAAGCTTCAGAGGCTTCATCCATTACTACCATGGTGGAGGCCATGGTGGAACATATGGTGCCGTAGCAGTAGCTGAGAGCTATATCCTGATCCACAGAGAGAGACACTGGGCTTGGCATGGGCTTTTAAAGCCTCAAAAACATCCCCCGATGACACATTTCATCCAAGAAGACCGCACATCCTAATACTTCTAATCGTTTCAAACAGAGCCACCCACTGGTGACTAAGCGGGCCAATAAACGACCATATGGGGGCCATTCTCAGTCACACTACCACAATGAGTAAGTCAGAGACTTGTGCAATTAGAATCACACTCGTGTGTCTGTCATCTTTATTGCAAGAACCAGCAGCTAGCCTGCTGCCCAGAGAAGATGAAGCACACACTAAGTGGGGCCTGGAGTCCAGCCTACATCAGTGAATTCTATCCAGCTTGCAAATGTCTGAGTGAGATTTTTTTTTTTTTTTAAAGAACTGTTTTTTGAAGCCACCGAATTTTGGCTGATTTATTGCACAATAATGTGGTGAAATCAGATAAGTAATCAAAACCAATCCTCACAAATTAAAAACAAACTAGAATAAAGGAGCTTAATTTTATATCTTACTAATGGCATAACGACACAGGGAAGACTAACTTCTAATAGCTCTAAGACATGAACCTATATGTCTCTGGAAAGATAACCTAAAGAACAAATAGACCCCAGAGGATCTTAAATTATATTCACTAGTATTATTGCTAGAAAAAAATAGCTACATTATTACTTTAAAATAAATATACACATGTATACATATTCTATACTCTAACTATATTCATACATAACTATGTTAGAATAAAGCCAACACAATAATAATGACAATGTCTCAAGACCATAAGTGAGGGACTTTTTTTGGTTTAAGAAAAGGGACAAGCTGGGCATGCGTGTGGGCATGCACGCACACCTGTAGATCCAGGGTTGACTGGTGGAGGGAGGAGAATCAGGAGTGTGTTCTGAGGATCAGGCTCAGTCCTCATGTTTGGCAGTGAGCCCTTTTCCAAGGAGCAGCCTCCCCAGCCCCTCACCATCCCACATTTCTCCTTCTGTGTGTATTTAGAATTTTTGTCTGGGGAGCACCTGCTGCTCCTGGGAGCACAGACCCTGCAGATCCAGAGACTGGAGCATCTAGGAAGGTCTCCACAGTGATTCTCCTGCAGTGCGCAGGGAGCTGTGGCCAGGGTGTAGGGGTGCTGGCCTCTCGAATCTGACGTTGACTCTTCTGCTCTCCTAATCTGGCAACTCCCCAAACATCAACTAGCCAGGCCGTGGCTGGGAAACCCTGACACTAGCCACTCAAGGTCAGATGGAGGGCTTGAGAACATGCGGTGGCAAAGACTTGAGAGGGAGGTACCCTCAGAGGGTGACTCCTGAAACAAACACGCTGCCTTGGTTATTACCCTCGCTCTCCAGTGGAACGGGGTCGGGATCCAAAATCTCACCAGGTTACAAGGAATCTCCAGGCATGCACAGAGTAGACATGGCAGGACCTAGGCCGGCTTCTGCAGATATACCCCTGGGTTCCATGTTTCCAAGATGGGGGTCACTCAGCCTTCGTGAAGAGATGGCCTGCATGAAGCTAGACAGCCATGGGGATAGCTTCCATAAAGATCTCAGAACGGCAGAGGAACATGTTCTGCTGCTTGCACGGGTAAAGGCTCTGATTCCTTAGACAATGTCATTCATAATCCATGTGATTTGCTAAACCTAGACCTTGTTCTCTGAATCTCCCTGTCCTCAAAGTACCGAGAGCCTTGGGCAGGGTGGGGCAGCCTAGGTAGGCAACTGTCCCCACAACAGCCAAAGAAGCTGGAGTTCTCAAAATCAGAAAAGACCAGACTGAGGAATTGTGAGAACATGGCTGGTAGGGAGGCTCATAACAGACACCTATGAAAACCCTGAGTGGAGGACCAGCCAACAAAAAATATAAGGAAATCTACTTCAAATAACCAGAAACGGGAGTTTCCCAACAGAGGAGTCTGCTAAGAAAGACCAAAGACTGCTGACAATTTCAGCGTTCATACCAGGGCAGAACTCTGCCCAGAAGATGACAGCAGCCATTCCAGCATCTGTTAAGGGCTGGGTTAGAGACAGAGAACACACATTATCTGCTGAAGCCAAACCATATCCCTAAAGGATCACCCTCACATACTGGATCTGGACACTGAGGAAGTCTGGCCTAAGCCCACAGAGGCCTGGGCCAGCTCTCCCCCTAAAATGAAGGTGTCAACCCTACTGTCCAACTGCCTGAGTGGAATAGACCAAACGAGCCTCTTCTAAGCTAGCCTTCTCTTGTGCCAACCCCCCCCTCACAGTTTTGCCCAATTCCAGCTCCCCCTGGCAACCATGGGCACATAGACCATTGCCAAAGCATCCCCAATGGAGAGCGAGATGCTCAGGAGATGAGGGAGCACAGAGCAGGGAATGGTGAGCCTGCCACAGGCTCTGCGGACCTAGGTATGGCTTGCACCTTTGTTACCAGCTGCTACCCCAGTGCATGAGGCCAATGACTTTCCAAGCAGCCACCTGTAGAAAAAGTGCCAGCGAGCCTTCACCTGGCTCCAGGCTTGACTTCCCTCATCCATTCTAGGAAATTTCTAGAACATAGTAAATGAACCACCCTCTATTTACAGCTGCTTTTAATTCCCCTAAAGGAAGTACATTGTGCTTTTTATTCATAATTTGTTTTGTTTGAGACAGGGTCTCATTCGGTATCTAATATACTATTTAACACATGCTGGCCTGGAACGCAGAGTGAGCCTCCTACCTCAGCCTCCTGGATGCTGGGATTACAGGTGTGAGCCCCATGGCCAGTTTGTGACCTTGATGTCTATTCTCAGTGGGGCTGAGGAACAGTGGAAATCATCGTCTCCCTTTTTACTCACAGAAGTCAAATGTCAAGGGTGAATGGGGCTTTGGAAATTACCTGGTTAAACCCTTCATTTTAGGGACGATGAAGCTGAAAACTTAGGGCCCTGGGAGTGGGTAGGTGGTGGAGTCCTTACCAAGCACGATCCTCAGAAGCTCAAAAATAAACCAAGAATATCCTAAAGATCTCCTCGGTGTGTGTACTCAGTGTGGTGTCTGTGGCAACATCAAATGTTCAAAACCTGGATTTCTGATCGGCATTCAGGAGGCCCACTCTTCCGCACCCCACACTGTCCTTTATCCAAATGTCCTACTTCCTGATCCTTTTGCCTCCCCACAGCCCTCCCCATCCTCTTGCTAAATTTTCCATCTTCTCTGAGCAGGAGGCAGGGAAATGACACGGCTCTCCAGCTGTGCTCAGTGTAAGGCATTTTGGATTGCTAACGTCTGCTTGCTAGCTGTTCTGAAACGCTCATCTTAGGTCTTTGGAGCTCCCAACAGAATAAGCTAATGTTTTGAATGTGTTTTGTAAGCTGTAAAACACTATACAAATATATGTTCTACTATTTTAGGATATGGAATAATACAATCCCTTCAAATTGTGCTTTTGATTATCCTACCTCTGTGAGACAAAGAGAAGCAGAGGTGAGAAGGACAAGAAGGAAGAGGAAAGAGACAGCAGAGACCTGAACATGTCTGTCTGTCCCTCCTCAGACCACAAGTCCATCGAGGGCGGAGCACACTCACTCTATGCTACTTTCTCTGTTCTAATGGCTCACAAAGCATAGGCTCAACTGATGGTTCCTTCAAACCCTCTACCCTAGACATGGTGCTTACAGTCCCACCACTGAGAAGGCAAAGGCAAGAAGACTAAAAACAAGTCTAGCCTACACAGTGAGACACTGACAAATGAAACAACGCTGAGTGAGGTGGACATGGAGCCCAGAAGGAGAGCATCCACCCAGTGAGCATGAAGCCATGGGTTTGATTCCCAGCACTGCATAAACTGGGTATGGTGGCACATGCATGGGGTCCTAGCACTCTGGAGATAGAGGTGGAAGATCACAACTTCAAAATTATCCTCAGCTACTCGGGGAGTTTGAGGCCACCCTGAACTATGTGAGATCCTGTTTCAAACAGAAAAAAAATTTACCTCTGGACTGAGGATTTAGCTCAGCAATAGAGCATTTGCCTAGGATGTATGAGGCCCTGGTTCAATTACCAACATCTAAACGACAATTCCCACATATAAAATGCACAGAAGAGGAGACTGCAGAAACTTTGGTCAAGAGATAACAACTCTAAGTTAGATAGGAAGAATACATTAATAACAATATTATATTCTTGAAAAAGCACTGAGCAAATTTCAACTATTTTTCATCACAAGAAAATATGTATGTGAGGGACTAAATACACTAATTATTTTCCCATGTTTTAAAGCATCATGTGGTAGGTATACAATAAATTCTGTTAATTTAAAAGCCTGGTATAATGGCACATGCCCATAAATAACCCCAGTACTTGGAAGGAGGAAGCAAAGAGGAGGATCACAAATTCAAGGCCAGTGTGGGCCACAGGAGATCTCTCTCTTACCCCACCCTCCAAAAAACTTTAGGCTCAGTGAGTAAAGTGCTTGCCACAGAAGCATGACCTCTGTTTGAACCTCAAGAACAAACAAAAAGCTAGATGTGATGGCAGGTGTCTGTAATCGCAGTGGTCCTACAATGAGAAGGGGACTAGCCTGACTTAGATGGCCAGGGGCTGGAGAGATGGTTCAATGATCAAGGCCACTTCCTGCTTTTCCAGAGGATCAGAGTTTGATTTTCAGCATCCATGTTGGGCAGCGGCTTACAACTTCTGTAACTGCAGCTCTGGGGGTGTCTGTGCCTCCAGCCTCTATGGGCACTGACATTCACAAACCCTCATACAGACACGTGCATACTCATAATTAAAACCAAAATATTTTAAAGGGTCAAGAGAGCTGGGTATAGCCAGGCAGTGGTAGTGCACGCCTTTGATCCCAACACTTGGGAGGCAGAGGCAGAGGCAGGCGGATTTATGAGTTCAAGGCCAGCCTGGTCTACGGAGTGAGTTCCAGGACAGCCAGGGCTATACAGAGAAACCCTGTCTCGAATTCCCTCCCCCCCAAAAAAAGGAGCTGGGTATAATGACACAAACCTTTATTCCTAGGACCCAGGAGGCAGAGGCAGACAGATCTGAGTTCAAGGCCAACCAGGTCTACACAGAAAGTTTCTAAGACTCTCAGGGCTATACAGAGACGCTGTCTCAAAAAGATAAGATAAAAGGGTATGTAGGACTACAATGATTGTTCAGTGGTTAAGAGCACTGGCTGCTTTTCCAGAGGACCAGGGTTCAATTCCCAAAACCCACATGGCCGTTCACAACCATCTATAACTCCTTAGTGGCACCATACATGCACATGTTGTATAGACTCACATGCAAGCAAGCACACATATGCATAAAATAAAATAATTTTTAAAAATTTAAAGAGAGGGAGAGACCCTGCCTCAAAGTGGTAGGTAAGGTCTAACACCTGTGGTTTTCCTCTTTTCTAAATATGCTCCATGCAATGCTCTCTCTCTTCTGTCTGTTTTCTTTCTGTCTCTACCTATCTGTCCCTGTCTGCCTCCCCCAACACACACACACATACACACACACACACACACACACACACACGGGTAGTCCCTTGCTAACCCCACATACCCAGCAATATACCAATGTGACTATTGAAAAGGGACCCTTATCTTCCCTCTTTTCTAAATCACCCACATTCTAAGTAATTATTCAGCATTCTTGTGAGGATTATTCTCCTCCCTAGGCCAGTGTCACTTCCGGGTAGGACAGACTTGGGGTGTCTTCTCACGAGCTCCTAGACAGCTCCTAGGGCTCTTTGATGCCCTCTGTACTCAAGAGACTAGGTATCGCCAAGCAGTGGTGGCGCACGCCTTTTATCCCAGCACTTGGGAGGCAGAGGCAGGCGGATTTCTGAGTTCGAGGCCAGCCTGGTCTACAGAGCGAGTTCCAGGACAGCCAGGACAGCCAGAGAAACCCTGTCTCGAAACCACTCCCACCTCCTTTCAGCTTCTTCGCCTTTGGCTCTGACATCAGAACCACCTATCTGCTGTGGGCCAGGCTTCTGCAGGCGATTCTGGACTTGAGCCTAAAAAAGGACTTAAAAGGTTCTAGGGTGCCTCCAAGTAATTTTCTTATTAGAAAGAAGTGGGGGTCAACAGGTAAAGACTCTCTTCTCGATCAAAGCTCTCATTAGAACCATGGGTGCACAAGAGCAAAGACTGGGAAGGAAACATCTTGACACCTCACTGGGCCCCAGAATGCAATGCGGGTGAGTGAAGGAGCATGCGCAGCAGGCTCAGCCGCTCAGTCCTTAAGTGTAAGCTGGACAGAAAGAATAATGTCGCGGGTATGGGATGAGGCTAATGGTCAAGTAGCACTTGCCTAGCCTGGCATGCACAAGGCCTGGGGTTTAATTCCCAGAACCACAAAAAACCTGAAAAGACAAAGAAAGACCAGCAGACATCCACCCACTATGAGGCCCGGCCTGACAGGAGGGAACCACAGAGGGCAGAAAGCCAGACTTCCAGCCTCCCTACCACAGAGAGCCACAGGCCAAGTTCCGAACTATAGCCAACCTCCCCATGGTGCTTATAAGTGGAGATGGCAGACGGTCCCTTAGGACAGGAGCTTAGGCAAGTCCATGAATGTGGTGCTGCTACCAGCATGACATGCTTCTGGCAACGGGAGGACCTAGAGGGAGGACTCAGAGAGGAATCCCCACAGCTCACTAGCTAGATTGTTCACCAAGCCTCACTCATATCCTAAAGTGTCCCTCAGCCCCTGACGCAAGCATACAGGCCTCAGCTACCCTTGCACTGTTTTCAAACAGTTCCCAGGCAGGAAGGACAAGATGTCAGGACAGATGGGGCCTACAGGGTTTGCAGGTCAAGAGAGAAATAAAACACCTAGCCGACTGTCGGTGATGGAGCAGCCACCCAGTAATAGTTTGAATGAATATGACAGCGCTATCAGCCCCGGCTCAACAGGACAGGCCATGGGCTCCAGGAGCGAGACTAGTGAGCTGAGGATTTCTTGAAACCCTCAAACCTCTCTCCTAGCAGCTTCTTACTTCAGATCTACAGAGGGCTCACGTGAGCTGGGGTCAAAGGGCAGGACTCTGAAAGCTTTGGCTTCTTAAACTCAGAACCAAACCAATTCAGGAAAATTTCAGAGAAAGAAGAAAAAGTGACCCAGTACATTGTTCTTTGGCTCCCAAATTAGTTCAAAGCCTGGCTCTATTTTTAGCGACTTCCTCCTCTCTCCATATCTGAATCCTTCAACAAATCTCTTCTTCTACCAGTCAGGCATGGTATAGCACATGCCACTCAGCACTTAGGAAGCTAAGGCAGGAGGACTGAGAGTTTGAGGCCACCCTGGGCTAAATATGTTTAAGATCAACATAGCAAGTCATGGTCTCAAAAATAACAACAAAATGAAGTATGGGCTTATGACATACAATTCAGTGGTAGGGCATTTGTCTAACTTGTATGAAGCTTCAGAGTTTGAAATCCAGCACTATGAATTAATAATAATAATAATAATAATAATAATAATGAAATGTGGATTGGAATATATTCTAAATATAATATCCAAATTTTCAGGAAAACACTAGCCAAAATACATCTTAAATGTCATTATAAGAATGCAATTAGCTCAGTCCAGAATATGAAGGATCACAGAACAAATGACTCAGAGATGTAATACATAAATTACAAAACGAACAACTTCAGAGACAGTCTATCAATTTAAAGAGACTAGATTTGCCTTATTCATCACAATTTGCTCAAACCAACTATCAAAATCTATAACACAATCAGAAGACAGAACCACATCCAAATAACCCGAGATTAAGAACAGATAGCTGGAGGGCTGGAGAGACAGTTGAGCAGTTAGCGTCATGTACTGCTCTTGCAGAGGACCCAGGTTCAGTTCTTGGCACCCATATTGGGTGGTTCCTACTACCTCCACCCAGCTCGAGAGAGAGCCAATCTTTTTGGCCTCTTTGGTCACTTGCACTCAGATGCATATTCACACAGAGAGACACACAAATACACATAATTAAAAATAAATCTTTAAAAAAAAAAAAAAGAATGTGTTGTTGGGCTGCATGTTTAGAAGACAGAGTGCCAGTCTAGCATTTCTGAGGTCCTGGGTTTGACTCCTAGCATACCTTCCCAGGAAACAAAGAAATATCTACTCAGATATGATGGTGGCATCATGGTTACGTTTATACAGAGCTCATTTCTTGGAAGGATACAGTGAGATGCTGATGATGGGATGTGGGACTGCCTGGAATTTGTCTCAGTGAGAAGGAAGGGAGGTAAATGAAATTTGATTGGCTGAGTCGAGCGTGCCTGTGGCAGAGTAATTGGAACACGAGGCTTTAGTGGACGATCCCCTCTGTAATTACATATGCCGAAATGTTCCATAGTAACCTTGTTTTGTTTTGTTTTGTTTTGTTTGTTTGCTTGCTTGCTTGCTTGTTTAAATAGCCTGTCTTCTCCTAATTTCTCCACTAGAAAAAAAAAATTTAATTCAGAGCCAGGCATGGTCACGCATACCTGTAGTGCCAGCACTTGTAAAACTGAGATGGGCGGGGCAGCCAAGGCCACCTGGGTTATGTGGTGAGTTCCAGGCTAGCTCAGACTACAGAATAAGACTCTGTCTCAAAAAAATAATTAATTAATTAATTAATAAGCAAAACACTGACAGTGTCTCAACAGCTCCACTAGTGCTGGGGACAATGTTAGCAAAGCTGCCTCTTTGCCCCTGGCAAGAAATGCAAAAAACTGATTGCCCTCTCTAGGTAAGATTGACAATGTCACTATTCTAAAGGAAGGTCACTTCAATTCATACCTGTACTCCCAGAAAACTCAGCCACTGGGGCCAGACAAGGCTTCTAAATGACAAACGATGGTTATTTCCAAACCTGGCAATTCCGCCTATCGTTCTGCCTTCACAGGTTCAACATAGACTGCTAGTCCATGGCTATCAGCTAATGCAGGGGACCTGGATTCAGACACTGTGCCCAACGAATCTGTTTTGAGAAAAGAACTCCACGTGGTTCCGGGGCACGCTCACCTATCCAGCAAATGACAAGGCTCTCTGTCATGTTTGCCTCAAGACTTCTCCATGTCGTATGAACTAAAAGGGAACTGTGGATTTTGATAGGCATTTAGAGAGAGATGTCTCAGCTCCCAATCTCTTGCATTCAGTCTCAGTCTTTGCTCACTGTCTCTGCCAAGGTAGACCACATTCCTCTTCCCACCCCTACCCCTGAATTCCAGTAATTTTTCCATAATTCTTTGTGTGTCTCCCTCCCTTGAAACCTAAATGTGTCTTTCTAATCGTCCTACTTGAAACCCCTTCCGTATGCAGACACTAGGCTGCCCAGTCATTCCTAGAGATTAGCCACAACTTGACTCTTCAAGAGGGATCTAACCAACCAGACTGAGTGCTAGTGGGCAGGGACATACGTACTGGGTTTTCTTCCATCCCAGCCATGTAGCCAAACCCAGTGCTTGTGCTCAATTAGCTAAGACACCTCCTCTAATTTATTGAAGATCAATTTGCACATGACAAAACATTTACAAGTTCTTTCAGCTGATGTAGGCAAGATAGGCTGCCACTGATTTATGTGGACCCTTTGGGCAATTTTAGAGTAGTTGCTTAAGATTTATTTACTTGTGTGTGAATGTGCCTAAATCTATGTGGGGAGAGATGTGTTCACCTGTGTCCACACAGGGAGATGCCAAAGGCAGGTCCCGAGGGTCCTAGTCAACGTTCTCCACTTGCCCCTTTGAAGCTGGGGCTCTCCTTTTCTCAGAGAGGCTGGAAGCTAGAAAATCTTAGTGATCCTCTCAGCACTCGGGCTGC
Source organism: Montemys delectorum (assembly GCA_019843815.1). Lineage (NCBI taxonomy): Eukaryota > Metazoa > Chordata > Mammalia > Rodentia > Muridae > Montemys > Montemys delectorum. The sequence continues at coordinate 5,718 of JADRCD010202469.1, read as the reverse complement.
AGGTTTTCGTGAGATGCCGTTATATGATGCTAGAATCTGAACCCAGGTCTTCACGGTTGTGTAGCGATCTCTCTTCATCATGGAACCATCTCTCCCCCCCTGCTTTGTGTAAGTTTATTAAGTTTTATTTTTATGTGTTTGTCTATGCATTGTGTATGCCTGGTGTCCATAGAGGACAACATGATTTGACAACAGATCTCAAAACAGGAGAGTGTCGGATCCCCTGGAATGAAGTCATGGAGGGCAGTCACACAAAGTGTGGATGTCAGGCATTGAATCCAGGTCCTGTAAAAGAGCAGTCAGCGCTCTTAACTGTTGAACCCTCTCTCCAGTATTCAATGAGCAGGTTTTTGTTGTGTTTTGTGGTGGTGCTGGGACTTGAAACCAGGGCTGCCTAAGCACTCTGCCACTGTACCACCTCTCCATTCCTTACTTTCTCAGGTACTTACAAGGTCTGACCTTAGCCTGGTGGTATGTCATGGATACATGCACAGGTAAAATTACATCATCGTGTGCCCTTGCTGCACATTGATACATCACTATAAATGAGTGAGTGAGTGAGAGAGTGAGTGAGTAAGTAAGTGAATGAAGCTTGTTCCCTCCTCTAACAGGATGCAGCCCCTACCAAGTCACTTAGCTTAGAAAGCAGAGTCTGAGACAGAGATCAGCTTCCTTGCAATCTGTCTCCTTAGAAGGAGCAGAGCTGATATAACTATATGAGGTGAACCTCAGACCAGAAACAGAAAATCCTTCCTTATGAGCTCTGCAGAGCCCAAGCCTCTGCCATCATTCCTGGAGGCCAAGAGACATCACTATGGGTGTGGCAGCACCTATGCTTACTGAATTCAAGTCAGGCTATTCTGCCTTGAATGCTGAAGCCATCCCCTCACAGACCCCAAGTCAGTTCAGTATCAGGATGAAAAGAACGAACTCAGCTTGAGGTGACAGGAGGTGATGTGGCAATCGGAGAGAACCAGGATTCCACTCCCTAGGAACCTCACTTCTGTTCCCCTATGGGGCTAGAAAATTAATCACACCTTCTTTTGGCCCCTTCTTTTTCCCCAATACTATAATGTTTCTGGCTGCTATAAAATTCAAGATCTTGTTGGAAATAAATATATCCCTATGCGATGCTCTTTGCTGAATGCCTAGAGGCACATGCCACAGGGCTTTTTCTCCATCAATGGGCCAATCTGTTCATCGGCATCTCAGAACAGAACATGCTAAATTTGGTATCAGGTACCTGAGATGCACTGGTAAGAGGAACTAGAAGCCATTCTGATTCCAAGGGAGAGACAGACAGACAGAAGTGGCTGTCTGCTTATCTGAAATGCAGTGATAAACTGACTAGGAGCTAGAAGAGTGAATCCTACCCCCTCGAGGGTCCTCAGTCTTCAGTGTTGCTGACACATCACCAGCTCACCATCCTGAGCCTCAAAACTGAAGGACCTCAGGAACACATGCCAGTGTGTGAGCCCTACCCACAGCTGGCAAAATGTGTTGTGACTGCAAAATCCAGCAGTAGCCCATGGTTTCTGCATGATGGCAGTGGCTAGGTCTGCCCTGTAGCAGGGTTTATGAGTAGGACAGAAATGGAATACTGAGGCATATGAACAGTATAAAGCAGTCTCTTTCCTGTTCCTCTAATCTTCCAGGTCTTTCCAAAATTCCATATGCTTGCCTCTGCAATGTCTGATAAACAGCTAGTAGAGCAACCGGTTTGGTTAACCGGAAGGGAAATGGTAAATTCTCCATATAATGACAGGGTGTTTTTCCATTCAGCCGTAGCTTTTCCTTGAAGGGAGAGAACTGAAGCTTGGTGAGCCTCTTTTCTCAAGCTAAAAGCCAAACAAGCAACTCAGCACACAGAAAGATGAGCAGTGTTTCCAGGGCTAAGAGCTGTGTGCTACTCAGGTGCATTACTGTAATAGCCAATGTAAAACAGGCAAATTCCACCTCTAAAATGTATGTTCATGGGCTGGCTTGTTTGAGATGGTTTCAGGCTCTTGACATCTCTTCATCACTGTGAGTTATCTAAGAAAAGACTTCTCAAGAAATAAACACAGGAGGCATAGTTTGGCATCTGAAAAAGCAAACATTATTCTTCCTTGGAGTTTTTGTGTACTGGAAAAGGCAAAGCAACATAGATATTGGTAGCTTCGAATGGAGATAGAAGCACCTCCCCCAAGGGGGAATGCTACTCCCCAGGCCCAACTGGTGTAAAAATAACGTCTTCCGTTTTACCCTATCATCTCTTGGTAGTCTTGAATCGGCTGACACAGCTCAACATTCACATTCTCTCCTTTCAGTGCAACTTGTTTTTCAGAATCTGGGTTTAGCAAACACCTGAAACAAGCTGGGCTCAAAATATTTGGCCAGATTTATTCGGTTTAAACCAGTCTATGTGGATTTTGGCTTCCCCACTGGCTGGAGATGTTGAGCTAAATCATTAAGCCATGAGTTCATATCTGGTAGGAGGCAATTCAATAAGCGTTTTTTGTGTTTTTTTTTTCTTCACCTGAAAATGTTCACGAACCCTTGGTGAAAGCACATGACTGTGAGTATTATCGGGCCTGATAGTATCCAGTGGGCAATTTTTCTTTCCTCAAAGACAGTGACAGCCACAAATGCTTGAGGAAAGCAAAAGCCCAAGTTCATGGCTCAACTCTTCCCATCTTTCCCTGTTCCTAGCAGTGACACTTATCTTTCCTGACAGCCACTCCCATTGTGGTCTTTCTCGACCCAACACAATGGACATATACAGACGCTGGCAGACAGGGAGGATGTCTTCCATCCCATTGCTCCCCTGTGCAGAGGGACCTGGCTAAGGTTACATAAGCCCCTCCTGAGCAGTTGGGCCCCTGCGCTATGGGGAAGAGAATTGGGGGGTTGTGACGAAGTCACGGTCTGCAGGCCCTGACTAACCCTGTACTCACCATCTTGTCCTGTCAAGGCGGGGCGGCTGGAAACCTAGGGTCGCCTACCTCGACCACCCAGCTCACGCCAATCTGGCAGGATTGGCTGTGCAGGCAGACCCGAACCTGCTGTCCATTAGATCGTGGGATTCCAGGCCCGGGCCCCAGATTCGGACCACAGCTCCCTGCCCCCCAGGCGCCCAGAAGCGCGCTCTTACCTGCCCGGGCCGGGGCCGGGGCCAGGGCCGGGGACCGGCCCGAGACCAGGGGTCGGGGGTCCTGCTGCTCGCACAGCGCCAGCCACGGGGAGCTGTCCGCCGCCAGCTAGTGCTGAAGGCGGCTTCCCTGCTCCGGGGCCCGGACCCAGACCAGAGCCTCCGGGCGGCAGCGGCCCTTCGCCCGCGCCGCCCTCCAGGCTGGCCTCGTTGCCCATGGTGGGCAGGCGGGCGGGCGGGGCCGGGGTCGCACTGCGCCCGGGCCGGCGGCTCCCGGGCGGCGCTCACACTCTCAGCTCCACCGCAGCTGCCGCCATCTCCCAGCTCGGCTCGCACAGCCGCCTCTGCTGCGCATGCGCGTCGCGCGCGCCCCTGCCCTGCACACGCCCCCCCCCTCCCCGCGCGCGCTCACGCCAGCCCGCGAAGACTCGTGTCCACGCACCAGCCTCGGGGTCGCCGGGAAAAGGCCTCCGGAACCTGCGCATGCGCCCTCCGCGGCCAACGCGGCCGGCTGCCTTGGGTGGCTGCGTTCTGCAGGACCACTCTGGGGGTTCACTAGATCTTAAAAGTGACCTAAGAGCCGGGAGGGGTGGCCTACGTATGTAATGCCAGTCCATAGGAGATTGAGATAGGAAAATCAAGGTCGTCCTCAGGTACATAGTGAGTTCGAGGCTAACTTACACCAAACCATTTTAAAAGAAAAAGAAACGGGGCCAGCAAGAAGAATCAATAGGTTAAAGATGCTTGCTCCAAATTTGATGCTGTGGGTTAGAAACCTACATGGCAATAGGAGAGAACCAACTTCCACACGTTGCTCTCTGCTCTCCACATCCTCCCTTACCTTCAGCTATACATATATACAAATACAAATGTCTTCCTTTAAAAGATAGTCTAGAAAGATTTAGCACTTAAGAACGTTTATTGCAGCCAGACTTGGTGGCACATGCCTTTAATCTCAGGATTTGGGAGGCAGAAGCAGGCAGATCTCTGAGTTCGAGGCCATCCCGCTCTAAGAGCAAATTCCAGGAGGAGGTGGTGGAGGAGGAGGAGGAGGAGGAGGAGGAGGAGGAGGAGGAGGAGGAGGAGGAAAAAGAAAGGGAAAGAAAAATGTATGCTGCTCTTGAAAAGGACCTGATAAGGATTCCTACCACCCATGCTGGGCTTACAACGGTCTATAATTTGAGCTCCAGAGGGATCCTATACATTTAGCCTTAAAAACCCCAGCACTCACATGCACAGACCCACACACATATGAATAATTAAAAATAATAGCCAGGCATAGTGACACACACCTTTTATTAACATCTGGGAGGCAGAAGCAGGCAGATCTAAATTCAGTGCCAGTCTGGTTTACAGAATATGTTCCAGGATAGCCAAGGGTACACAGAGAAACCCTGCCTCAAATAAATAAACACATAAATGAATAGCATGTGTTTAAAGAGGGACGGAGATGAAAGGAAAAGAGGGAGGGAGAGAAAGGAAGAAGAGAAATAGACGAAAAGGAAAGAAAGACGGGAAAATGTGACACGGTGGCATAGTGCTGTCCATGGCCTGAATCTGACACTTTCTACAAATAAGGACCAGACATTGTGGCGCACACCTTTCTTCCCAGCACTTAGGAGCAGAGACTGGCAGATTTCTGAGAGACTCCAGGCTTGTCTATATAGCAAGTTCCAGGGCAAGCTATTGTAGGATGAAGCAGGAGGTTGGCCTGGTGGGTAAAGCATAGAACAGGCCTTGAAAGGCTACCAGAGTGTGGCTTGTAGGGTGCAGATGAATGGAGTCTGTTCAGAGGTGTGTCGTCATAGAAGGAGACAGATGATGTTGGGGCTAGACCATCAGGGGCTGGATACTGCTGTGGAAAAGTCAGATAGCAGTGGGAATCATCTGGGATTCATACTGAAGCAGAGTCCCACAGGCCCAGAGTCTCAGGAAGCACCCCAGGGAGAGACGGTGTGCAGACTCAGGTGAAATGGGACCAGGGAAGAGAGGCTACCGGTGGCCTTCTGCTGTGGCCCTCAGGGACTGTCCAGCGGATTGTGAATCTCCCTCATTAACTGGAGAGCTTGCTGGATTTCCTATTCCTCGTTTGAAGGGAGGAAGGGACAGAGGAAAGGCAAGGCAACCGAAGCAACGCAGTACTGTCCGGCACTACGAGGGGCCAGTGTCACTTCCTGTCCAAGGGAACCGATAGGAAGGTCCTTCCTTTGAGTAGCCTAAGTGGGAGGCTGGCCTGGTAGGGACAGGCAGAAAAGCCGCCTGGCTTCTTACACAGGCCTCAGATGTTTTCCTGAGAAAGGATGTCTGTAAAACCCATACTATATTCTAAACCATTTGTGGCTTTAAATCATGGCTCTATAGGAGGGCTTGAGTAATGACTGCGTTTTAGAAATCCATTTCATTCTCTTAATACTCAAGAATGTATTAAATATCAGAAGTTCGAACTGTCATGTGGTGGTAGTGGTGGCTCATGCCTTTAATCCCAGCACTTGGGAGGCAAAGGCAGACAGATCTCTGAGCTCAAGGATAGCCTGGTCTACAGTGTGAGTTCCATGGCAGCCAAGGCTATACAGAGAAATCCTGACTTG
>JADRCD010202468.1:0-21022 GCA_019843815.1 Montemys delectorum | reverse complement strand
GCTCTGCAATTATCACTAATGGATTTTACTTCAATAAGATCCCACCTGTACTCTGAATTGTTTGTTTGACTTGCTTCTCTTACATTTCAGTCTCTGGTTGCCTCTTTTACTTGCATCTAATTTACAGTAGGAAGGTACAGTAGGAAGGATCTTAAGATTTGCTGTTGGCCTGAAAGCCCGCTCCTGCACCTCACTCTGCTGTCTCCCCAGAGCTGTCCCTTCTCTACTTTTAAAGCACCATGTTCTGTTAGGGAGCAGCACTTGGCAGCATATTTAACTTCAAACTCTCACAATAAGACAGGCCATGTGGCTGCTGTCAGCCTCCAATGCTATGGTAGGCCATACATCACTCAAAATGCTCTGTTGTACAAAGGCGACTCCACTGAATAATGCCTGCAAGAGCCAAGTTAACAGCAGCATATCTCCAAGTGTCAGAGGCCACTACAAAATGTGGGATGTTTTACAAACACATTACCACAGTAGTCAGTCCTCTAAGTTCGGCAGCAGTAAACTACAAGAGGACTGACGTTCCCTCAGGAAGTAAAGGGTGACATGGTCAGTCTGTGCTACAGCTAGGATCCAGACATTAGTGAGATTCCTTTTGGAAGTAAAGGGTGGTGTGGTTAGCCTGAGCTATGACTGTGGTACAGTGAAGGTGTCCTAAATATTCAGTTCTGAGTTCCATGCTACCAGTAACAGATGCTGCATGTCCACCAATAGAGGCACTGGCTCTGAGCAACACGTTTTGATGATTCCCACGTCTTGATTATCAATGCCTCTGCTTTCTGAACATGGCTATCCTCTGTAACAGCATACTTATTAGCTTTTGGACTAGGAGAGAACACCTGGTACACTTGTATCCCAGTAAGTACTTGGGAGGTGGAGGCAGAAGGGTCAGGAACTCAAGGCCGGCATGAGCTCTATGAAACTTTGTCTTAAAACAATAAGAAATCAGAATAAGGACAGGTATAGAATTGTCAACAAATAAAAATTTAAGAAAACAAAAACAGTAGAAAACTGTTTCACGCGTGTTAAATATAAATAGCACTCATTCAGGAAGGAAATGAATATATAAACCAAAAACAAGGTAAGAGAAGCCAGTCCACAGATGCTCGAATAATCCCAAGCAGGTCCTAAGGAGAGGGCTAAGAATAGACCTGGAAGAAGGTACAGCTGAGTAGGAAAGTGTATGCTTAGCATGCACAGGACCCTGGATTCCACACACATACACACAAACAAACCCACAGCAGAATGAAAAAGCAGCAAGGAACAATTTCAAGAAGGAAAAGTGCATAAGACCCTTGGGGAGAAGGCAGCCACTGGCTCAGGGATACAGAAAAGAGCAGTGTGTGAACAGAGCTTGCACAGAGCTGCTCAAGGATGCTGGCACCCGGACCCACCTGGTCACATCCTGCATTCACCAACTCCTGAAGCATCTGCCGGTTCACCTCTGCAGCTGCTGAAGTGCCTGACTCATTGGCAAAAGGCAGGAGGGAATATCGGATTTCCCTGAGCGCTTTTTGATAAGGTCCAAACTTTGGGGTGGCTCTCATTTGCTGCTGCCTGGAGGCATCTTTGCTCCCCAAGACTTTGGCATCCAGGGAAGTGTCACTGTTTGGTCCCACCAGCAGCCCTGGGGTGGAAGACTTGGACGGCTGCTTCAGCCCCTCTCGAATCTCTTGCAATCGCTGCCGGCTATTTCCAGAGTAAGTTGTGGCAGGAAAAGTCTTTGGCCTCATCGTTAGTCCAGTTTCCTTTTACCATAAATAAAATCTTCTCAAGGTGTCTTATTATTTTAAAAAGAACAGTTAATAGTGTCAGTGAATTGTAAACATGCTTTCAAAACAACTTCCTTTTAAAAAATGTCTGTCCTTCAATTCTGTAGTTCCTAAAGAGAACCTAAAGTTTTCCAGAGTTTTCATTTCGAAGATCATCACTCTCTGTAAAAGAAAATGGGACAAAAGTGTTCATTTGTGAGTTTCACATAATGTTAAAACTACTTTCCAGAAATGCATGGTGATTTTGGAAATATTCCACCTAGAGCGTAAAGAAAAAACATGTGGCTTTCAGAACTGTCATGTGCTACTTGGCTCTGGAGCTGTTGAAGGTCCCTGTAACAGGAAGCCCACAGCCAGGTGTCCACAAACACCACCCAGGGTAACAGTGTCTCAACAACTGCCAAGCTCACTGTCTGCTGTCATTCTGAAAACCACAGCTTGTGGGTTTAGGGTTAAACATACCAAGTAGATTTCTGGCTTGTCCCTAATATCAACCAATTCCTGATTCATACCACTGTCCCTAGGCCTGTGGCTTTACCCAACATCTTCACCTACCTGAGGCTGTGGTCCTTCTCATATTTTGAAAATTTTCCTAATGAAGCCCTCCCCAATTTTTCTGAATAAAACAGATCCAAAACTCGTCATATTGAAGGTATTCTCCACTACAGTTGAAAGTGTTCCACATTATACCCTGAGAATAAATGAATGTAACAGGGCTGGAGAGCTAGCTCAGCAGTTAAGATCCATGTCACTCTTCCAGAGGGCCAGGGTTCAATTCCTAGCACCCACAGGGTACAACACAACCATCATAATTCCAGTTCAGGGAATCTGATGCCCTCTTCAGGCACCAGTCACATACATACATGCAGGCAAAACTTTCAAACATATGAAATAAATACATCTTTAAAAAAAGTGAGTGAGCCAGACAGTGGTGGCGCACACCTTTAATCCCAGCACTTGGGAGGCAGAGGCAGGTGGATTTCTGAGTTCAAGGCTGGCCTGGTCTACAGAGTGAGTTCCAGAACTATTCAGAGAAACTGTCTCAAAAAAACAAAACAAAACAAAAAAGAGTGAGTGAGGGCTGATAGGATGGCAAGATGGCTCAGCAGGTAAGAACACGGAATGCTCTTCCAAAGGTCCTGAGTTTAAATCCAAGCAACCACATGGTGGCTCACAACCATCCATAATGAGATCTGACGCCCTCTTCTGGTGCTACAGTGTACTTATTTATAATAATAAATAAATCTTTGGGCCAGAGCTATCAAGGACTGAGCGACCAGGATCTACCGGAGCGAGTAGAGGTCCTAAAAATCAATTCCCAACAACTGGATGAAGGCTCACAACTATATCTGTACAGCTACAATGTGTACTCATATACATAAAACAAATAAATAAATCTTTTTTAAAAAAAAAAAAGTGAGCAAGTACTAGAGAGTGTTCCACTCAAAGTCATGCTTAGGAGTCTTCAACTCTCATTAAGCAAAAGAAAGGCACCAGGAAACACTGTCCTCAGAATGTGCACTTGGACTTTTCCCTGGGCTATAGGGTGTGGTCTGATGCTCTGGTGATGCTCGTCAGGGTGGACAGCTACCAGCTGCCCTGGGATGACAAGAAAAAAAGCATGATACTCTGCTACATGCAGAGCTCCATGTAGCTGAGCTGTGAGCTGTAGGTTTTGTGGATTGCATATATTTTCTACTTACAATTTTTCCACTTTATGATGCCTTTATCAAGAAGTAACCTTGTCATGAGCCAAGAAGCATCGATATCAGCAACAGTGAGAGCTTGGCACCCTTCCCTACGCCCTCGCCGCTCACATGGTCTTCACCTGTAGTGCCCTCTGTAGGAAAGACAGACTGACACGCCCCAGATCATACCATTCTTTACCCTCCTCCCTCGGACTCCCTCTCATGCTAAAGAGCGCAGAAATCGGACTTCTTTTGGGGTTTCAATAAACAAAGAAAAACTGACCCCCAAAAGAGCATCCTCTAAAGATAGGCAAAGAATTGCGACTATTCTAGCTCCAGCAAAGAACCCCATAACCGGGGCGGTGGTGGCACACGACTTTAATCCCAGCACTTGGGAGGCAGAGGCAGGCAGATTTCTGAGTTCGAGGCCAGCCTGGTCTACAGAGTGAGTTTCAGGACTGCCAGGGCGATCCAGAGAAACTCTATCTCGAAAAACTAAAACAAAAAAAAAAAAAAAAAAAAAAAGAACATAACCACTAAACAAAAACCTGCTTTATACACTTCTTCACATGGGGCAGAAATACAGGTAACTAACATTACCCAGTACTTACTACAGGGTAGACACTGTCCTAAATTTATATGAATTAAATTACATGTTGTTACATAACCAGCGGCAAATATTAGAAATGACATTATATTGACCATGCCTTTATGGGGACAGTGGTCTTCACTGTTTCAACTATCCACTTTCTCATTACAAGTGACAAGAATCCATTAAAAAAACGTAGACTAAAGTTCCTAACATGAAATCTACATTTTAACATAAGGTTTCTAGTACTCTGAGTCACTGAAATGGTTGTGTAAGGAAGTATAGATAGTGAGCTATGAGACTGGGCAGCTGAGCCCCAGACCCAGGTTGGCTACAGCCCAGAACCCTAGAGCTCTGATTAACTGATGTAAAATGGGGCATATTGCAACTACACTCATTTCCAGGGACTTCCTGGACTGATCATCTGTTCTGAAAGACCTAGATTTCTAGAACCATAAGCTCACATTCCAACAAAAACAGGAGCCTGCAAAGCATGTGTGGAGAACCCTGGGAGTGGCTCCCTCAGCTAGGAACTTGCAAAGGATCACATCTTTTCCACTCAGAAGTCACATAAAATCACAGTTTCTAAAGCTCCCATTTCCTTCCCTTTCTTTCAAAAATTAGAATTGTGAGCATATCTTTGAAGAACACTTGACCCTAAGCAATTAGGGGAGGAGGGCTCCGCTTGGCTCACCATTCCAGGTTACAGCCCCTCATTATGAGACAGCACACAGCAGGTACTTGTCAAATGCAGCGAGAATAAATGCACACATTCCAGCTCACTCTCTAAGTGGACACAGCCCAGGATCCTAAGAATGGCATGGCCCACATGGGTGAGTCTTCTGCTTCAATGAATACAACCAAAACTGACTCCTGCAGATAGGCCTACAGGCCAAACTGATCAAGCAACCCCTTGACTAAGACTCTTTCCCATGTGATACTCAGTTGTGTCAAGTTGACAATCAAAACTAACACCACCTGTCGTTATAACAAATGACAGTGTAAGAAAGGGACCTGACATAATGCATTCATCCCATCCTCCACTCTGTACCTACCCCATCTACTCTGTAAATGGGGAAGGAGTGTCTTTATTTTGAGAGTATGATATGTGCACCTGGTGCTTCTGGTAGTCAGAAGGCATTGGACTCCCTGGAACTGGAGTTATGATTGACTACAAGACCCATGTAGGTGCTAGGAATGAAACGCTAGTCCGCTAAAAGAGCAGCAAGTTCTCTTAACCTCTGAGCCATCTCTCTAGCCCCTGGTGGCATCTTTTTTGAGATAAGGTCTTGCTATATAGCCAAGGTAAGCCTGGAACTCTCAATCCTCCTGACTCAGCCTCTCCATAGCTTAGATTACAGGCATGGGCCGAATGCCTATGAAGTCTCAGGCACTGACAGAGTGACTATGAACCTCACCTTCAGCAATTTACAGTGAAGTGAGGTAGAGGGTAAGTAAGGTAAGCAAATAAGCTGCAGAGGAGGAGAGGCCCCAGAGGAGAGGAATCCAAGCACAGGATGGGAGGATGGAGGGAAGGTCAGAGAAACTGAAGAGATAAGGAGTCTGCCTGGGGAGGGGAGTGGGAGTGGAATTCCAGCTGGAGGGAAGAATGTAGTCTCCTCCACGGCTTACAACAGTGAGGCTGGGGCTTTCCTGGAGACTGGGGGCAAACCAGAGGCAGTAGGACTCCACCAAGAAGGGCCTTAGTGTATCCAGCTGGGTTAGAAGCAGGGTCCTGGCTAGGAATCCAGAAGCTGACTAGAACCAGTGCAGCACTCCAGTCCACAGATGCTGGGATGGAGAACAAAGAAGGGCTCCAGGGCCTGGTCACACAAACCAGTGATCTGGGCTTAAAGGCACAAGTAGTGACCAAAAGAGTCTCAGGAATTTAATCAGCCTGTAGCTACCTATTCACACACACCATATGGTCATCAGGACAGAGAATAGACGTTCCTTCTGGAACATTCCTTTGGGAAGGTGTGGTCTGTGACAGTAAGAGTTTACCAAAGGATCTAGCAGACTATAGAGAGGTCTACTGGCCCTTTCACGCAGCTAGGCAAGGCAAGGGCTATGAAGAAAGCAGCCATACAAAGTTCTGTTAAACCATATTTCATGTTAAGCCATATTACCTGTGAATCCCAGCACCAAGGCCTGGTCACAGGGCAACAAAGGAGGCCCTGGTAGCTCAAGCCTTCCAAGCTTCCCCTGGAGTTTGTTCTGACACAGAGGCTGCTGAAGTCAGGAGGGACAGAGGACTGGGACCATGGGAAATCTTCCCAGTATATACATCATTAGGGTGACAGCATTCACAAGGAGCTCACACGCTCAGAAGCAACAGCTAAATCTGGTGGCATGCCACTACCACCCTCGGCCTAAACCCAATACCTAGGATCAGTGTGGTGGTTTGTATATGCTTAACCCAGGGAATAGCACTATTAGAAGGTATGGTCCTGTTGAAGTAAGTGTGTCACTGTGAATGTGGACTTTAAGACCCTCATCCTAGAGGCAGGGAGATTTCTGAGTTTGAGGCCAGCCTGGTCTATAGAGTGAGTTCCAGGACAGTCAGGGCTACACAGAAGAAACCCTGTCTCGAAAAACATAAAAAACAAAAAACAAACAAACAAAAAAAACCCCATACACATAAGATAATAAAATTTAAAAAAAAAAAATTAAAAAAAAAAAAAGACCCTCACTCATCCTAGCTGCTTGGAAGTCAGTCTTCCACTAGCAGCCTTCAGAAGAAGATGTAGAACTCTCAGCTCCTCCTGCACCATGCCTGCCTAGATGCTGCCATGTTCCTGCCTTGCTGATAATGGACTGAACCTCTGAACCTATAAGCCAGCCCCAATTAAATGCTGGTGTCTGCTCACAGCAGTAAAACCCTAACTAAGACAATCAGCTTGGCCAGCTTTTGTCCTTTTCACTGTGGGATTATGCAGCCTCTGGCTTCTGTCTCAGCTACCTAGGGCATGATTCTTGCTCACTCCTCCAAGCCATGTGTGGCAGCAGCCAGTGCTCATTGCTAGGTACTCTTCTCCTGTGCAGAGCTCCCAGGACTAATGTATGGTAGCTCTCAGGCCACAATGGCACAAGCTCAGCGTCTCCAGCCAGGAGGAGACCACACCAATGCTTTCCTCCAGTCCTGGCGAGCGCATGGCAGCTGGTGAGACACCTTTGTGAGGAAGGAACAGGGATGTGCTTCAATTCTATCACACATCAGCTATTGCCCTACGCATTTTCCAGGTCTAGTAAGCACAACCCTGACCACATACAGCCAACGCTGATACCACCTGCCATAACCTGGCACAGAGTCAGGCAGGAAGAGTCTAAATCAAAGGGATGGTAGAGACTAGACTAACTTTCAGGCACAGGAGAAAAAGGACTAGTCTCCGCACATGTCCCAAAAGAGGGTGATCATGCACTCTCTGGAGAAACGTGCTTGGTACACTCATGGATGGGACTGCTTGCTGTCCAGATGGTCCTCTGAGAATGGCCCAGGTTCTTCCAAGATTCTGAACATACTCTCAAATGAATGGTTTTATTTGTGATATGAACCCCACCCTCATACATGTAGGATTTTGGACCAGTGCACAAGCAGCTATACAGACGTCTCTCTCACTAGGTATTAAAAATGGCAAGGCTGTGACAGTGCAGCTTCAACAGTAAGATGAGAACAGACAAAATAATCAACTATTTAAGACCTGTATGAAATGTGTTAATGGGAATTTGATTAAAAAAAAAAAAGCCAGGCATGGTGGTTACTATCTTTAATCTCAACACTAGAGAGGTAGAAGTAAGCGAATGTCTAAATTCAAGGCTAGCCTGATCTATAGAGTGAGTTCTAAGACAGCCAGAAACCCGTTTTGAAAAAATAGGAGGGCTGGAGAGATGACTTAGTAGTTAAGAGCACCAACTGCTCTTCCAGAGGTCCTGAGTTCAATTTCCAGCAACCACATGGTGGCTCACAACCATCTGTAATGGGACTGGATGGCCCCTTCTGGTGTGTCTGAAGAGAGCAACAGTGTAGTCACATACATAAAATAAATATATCTTTTTAAAAAAAGAAAAAAATAAAAGAAAAATGGGGGGAAAAAACCCCAAAACTAAAAACCCCTTGGGCTCTAACACAGGCTAGTATCTAGAAGATAAAGCTAAGTGGCCCAGACTAATTGGAACTGGTGATGTTCACAGGACAGGGCTCTAATGTATCACAGTGATACACATCTAAGTGTTCACAACAAGTAGGCGCAAAGGTTTAATCAGGTCAGGAGACAAGAACCAGCCCAGATGCAGCACTGATAGCAGAAAAGATGCCACTGCTGAACAGAAGCAGGTGTGTCCATGTGCCTCCTTTGTCAGTCAGAGTGGGAGGATGGTCTGAGGAGGAGAAAAGTCCAAGGGAAAATGTCAGTCCAGTCATGTTCCAAGCCCACTGAAGACAGACCTGCAGCCAGGCACCAGGCTGCACACAAGTGACCATGGCCCAACGGCCAGGGCAGAGTAGACTCTGAGATCCCAAGCAAGTTAAAAGCACCAGGTCTTTCCTCACTTCTAAATGGCACAGGCCTATACTCCACCGAGAACCAACTCACTGAGAACTGCTTACTCCTCCTGGTCAGCAACCTAAGGGACCAATTGTTACTTCCACATCTACTACCCCAGTGCAGTATCTGCCTACAAGATGGACCAGTGACTTTTTTGCAAACCGTCTGAGACAGGCAGAAGCACTCTGTTTACCCTTCTAGTACCTGACATATGGCCACATACAGCCAGGAGATACTTGTTCAAAAGTGGTCCTCCTATGTCCTTAGCAGGTGCTGTAGACCACAGAGAACTGGGGTGGGCAGGGAGAGCCCTCCATCCACAACAATGCCCTTTCTCTGAGTAGGACTACAATGGCCAAACAAAATGTGACTGAGTAGGGCCAGGCATACCTCTTTAATCCCAAAGGTAGAGGCAAGTGGATCTCTGTGAGTCCAAGGCTAGCCTAGTCTACACAACAAGTTCCAGGCCAGCCATAGATACATACTGTGACCCTGTCTCCAAAACAAACCAAAATAAAACAAAAACAAACAAGTAAAAAAAAAAAATTGGCTAAGAACAATTCTTACAAGACCATCTCAAAGCCTTACATGTCCACACCCTAGTGCTCAGTCTTAACATGGAAGTCCCATTACAGGCCACAAGGTAGATAAATGACCTTAGAGACATGTGTTGAATGAAGTAGCTGCTCACAAAATATACAGTGCCACTCCGCCCACTTTTCATACCTAGAGTAAGCAAATCCAGAGACAGAACAGAGACTAATCAGAAGCAATTAAACAGGAAGTGATGGCCTGATGTCCCTGAGGTAATAGACAAGTGCTATTTGCCCAAGTGACACGAATGCATTTAATGTCATGGAACTAAACTGTACATACTTGCAAACACACATGCAAACACACACACACACACACACACACACACACACACCACACACACAAATAATGGTTCTCTTTCTAAACCATGGTTCCTGGATGATTTCTGGCCCTAGACACTGGGTCCTAATAGTGAGGCAAAGTCCCACTCTGACTGGAATCTAAACTGGAGGGGTGGTTCACACCCTCTTACCCCTCTGTCACTCTAACTCAGACACGGAACACACCAAAAGAGGACTTCCACACAGCATCCCCATGTGTTCTGTAAATACTCCAATCATAAAACCAGCTAAGGGACTGACAGTGTACCTCAGTGTACAGCACCCACCTAGCAAGCAGGAGGCCCTGAATTCCGGCCATGGCAACTCCTACTGCGCAACCGCTCCCCAAACAAACAAACAAACAAAACCAACCCCATGAAGTTGGGAGCATAGGAAGAGCAGGAGTTCAGAGTCCTTGGCTACATTGAGTTTGTGGTCAGCCTGTGCTATATGAGACCTTGTCTCAAAATATAAACAGTTGACCAGAGCAGAAAAAGTGAAGACCCTTCTGTGTCAGAGTGGAGCTGAGCGAGGGGCCTGGAACAGCACCAAGGCTCAAGTGTTTTGGCTCTGTCTGCCCTTCCCAGACTCATGAACAATCTGAAGCACAGGCAGGCTAAGAGGGGTCTTCAGTGACACCTCATAAAGCTACCACCTGGTTTTCTTCAGTGTCTTGCATGTTGTAGGAAGTGCTGGTCTTAGAACACCCCAGGTACTGTCTTTTTAAGAGGTGATATTAAACAGCACCTACTTGTGTCCCTGGTCCTTGTCAGACAGAAGCAGACTTTCAGAATCCTAGAGAAGAAATGTTCCTGCCTCAGCTTGGAGACGTTGTATCATAAGGGTTAGGTTGAAGACTAAACCTTAGTTTCAAAGCCAAATTTTGAACTTTTAAATGAAAATTTTCATGGAAATACTCATCACTCAAATGAAGACTACAGCCGGGGATGAGCTACCCTGAGCTACTCCCACATCATTTTAACAAGACCTGACAGATGTGAATTTTTCCTTCATCAATAAGTTTATAAATATGACCCTTGGGAATATAAAATAAGTAAATCCAGCTTTAGAAAGTTTTGGCAATAACAACTGATTTAAATATATTTTTAGGGTAAAGAAAACACGGCAACTGAAAACCAGAAACAACTAAGTAACTCACACCTGTAATCCCAGCCCTCAGGAGGCCAGCCTGGTCCACAGTAAGTTCCAGGCCAGCCAGGGCTTCCCAATGAATCCCTACCTCAAAGCAAAGCAAAACAAAGACCCCAAACAAACAAAAAATCTGCAACAAATCAGGAAACAAAACCACTTCACTGCAAAATGAGAGTCCATTACCAAATCCTCTACTGAGCTGGGCAGCTACCAACAACGGAGCACAGCATTTAAGCATTCCTTCCATGCTTCCTTACCAAATCCAGCTCCAGGAGAATGCTAGCAGATGTGGGAGAGTTCTTACTCTCATGCTTTCCCACCCCACACAGGCTGCCAAACACACAGCAAGCACCAACTAGTGAGCCAGCCAAAGCCTGTACCTAGACACACGTTGGCTCTATTTTATTATGAATTGTTGGTGTTGTTTGTTTGCATGTAAGAATGTCACAGCATACCTAGGGTCAGAGGACAACTTGCAGGAGTCAGTTCTTTCCTTCTACCATGTAGGTTCGAAGGATTCAAACTCAGGTCATTAGATTTGGGCTATCTTGCCAGCCTTGTCTTCGACATGGTCTATGTGGCCCAGGCTGGCCTCAAACTCACTGTCCACCTACCTTAGTTCCTCATTTGCTTATATGGTTTTTTTTTTTGGGGGGGGGGGTATTTTAAAACAGTATTTCTTAACTCCAGTTGTTATTTAAATCACTATAAGTAACTAGCAAAGATGAAACTAAATCAAGCAGAGGCGCCAGACACTAAATGTCAGATTTATATACCACCACACACATGTACCACCCCAGTCCTGCCTACCCAGAAAGTCACAGGCTAAGACTGCCCTTCACAGAAGAGCCTTCCCAAGAAAAGGTGACTTCTTAGAGACTCAGGAAAACACTGTTTCCCCATTGTCCAAAACTCAGGTAAAGCCTTGGTGAGTCTGTGCAGTGGCCGCAAGTAGCTGAAGAGGACAGGACAGACCACCTCCATTAGCATCCCACATCTGAGCAAGCTCTGCCTCCTCTGAGCCCATCCCTCTCCAAGTTCCCCATAATGTACGTTCTATTAAAGAACCCCAGAGAGGAATCAACCTAGCTCAAGTATTCATGCGTGTGTGTGTGTGTGTGTGTGTGTGTGTGTGTGTGTGTGCATGTGTGCTCGCC
This sequence comes from Montemys delectorum, assembly GCA_019843815.1. NCBI lineage: Eukaryota > Metazoa > Chordata > Mammalia > Rodentia > Muridae > Montemys > Montemys delectorum. The sequence goes on along the minus strand of JADRCD010202468.1, from coordinate 9,200 downwards.
TGCCTGCCTGTTTTAATGCAAAAGCATGATTCTTTCAGGTCTAAGACCATTCTGTACACCAACAGGAAAAGCTGAAGGGCTATAGCTGATGAAGGAGTATGGAGCTACTCTTGGGAGTCTCCAACTTCTGTGTAAAAGCTTGAACACACACCAGTGAAGAATGTATCCAGGCAGTCAGACAATGCTGGGGAGGGGGTAGGTGCTTGTCTGGGGACTTTTAATGTTTACAAAATAAATAAAATAAAACAGGAGAAAGACTCTGGAGGTAGGATGGATTAATTAGTAATGGAAAGTGTTAGCCCTCGGCATTCCTACCTCAGGTAACTGCCGGGAGGCAGAGGGGTTCATATTCTAAACCCAAGCCAACTTCCATTCTTCAAGGTCTGTGCCACCCCGTTTTAGAGATCTGCAGGGTCTGCAAAGGTATCTTAGCAATCAGGGTGAACAAGAAATGCAAAGTCCTGCTATGAAATATGACACTTTTCATGCTTCCTCCAAAAAAACCCTCTGGATGTCAAATATTGGCACACAAACAAAAAGTACTTGTTAATTAACTTTACAAAAAAAAAAAAATCCACCACTCTCACAATTAAATCCACATAGTCTAGACATTAACCAACATAAAGTACTTGCCAAGTGAATGGCAAGCATTAAGCAGTGCCAAATTTCCCTAATTTTAGCATCTCCACTAATTATCTTTACTTCCAACATTACTGTTTTATTATAGCTTCAAGATGAAACAATAAATCAAGTAGCATTCGGCTTAAAGCATTGAGAAAGCAGTTAAATAACATTGAGGGATGTTAGCAGGCCAAGTCAGTCTTTAAAAACTCCGAGGGTGTCCCTCAGAGGGTGACACAAGAGTTGTGCCTTTACACGTCCCTGGACTCCAGCTGCTCCAGAGAACACACCAAGCAATGAGCTTTTTAGAAGGACTGAAATTCCTGGGAATTTCTACAGCTTCCACGAAGCTGAACCGCTCCTCCTGTGGACTGGAACATTAACCATTTGTAGAACACATTTACAGCCAAGACAATATAAATGCATTAAATTTATAATCTGTAGTCCTTCAATCACACTATTTTTAAATAGTACGGAATATTGCTGAAAAGTTTCTCGCTATTACAAGCATGAAATAAAGACAAAACGCTGTGTTAGTCTAGGTTTCCCAGATACAAACACAACACCCTCACCCCCACGTTACCCTCCCTCAATAGCTTTCGTACAAGTTTAGTGTGGATTTACCAGCTCCAACCTCCATTCTACTCCCCAGTGGGCCTAGGGCAGGCTATTTACAAAACAGCATTTAAAATAACAAAGCATTTTATTGTAAACGTGTTCCCCGCCCACCACTGAAAGTCCCTCCCACCAAAGCTGAGATTTACTAAGAAAACACCGACAGCTCCAATTTACACTTACACTATTGCAACTAGATGGCGAGGGCGAAGAAAAACTCTCAGTTCAAAATTTCGGATTCTGTAATTCTATTCTAATTCTGCATAGCAGCCTCTGTTGGTACCATATGAAGCTGACATTTTGAAATGTGGTAAAAGTTAAGCAATCTCAAAGGAACCATGGTGAATTCGTTCAACAGCGTTTTCTATACCTGGATAACCAGACAAAATTTTACGAGAGGCTGAATACTGTAATGTATTGTTAATTATAGTTAAGTTAAAGCAGGCTTTCTAAGCAGCGTCTGCATTCCTGTGCTGGAAGTTTTTTTTTTTTTTTTTTTTGTTAGCGCCTTATTAAAACAGGTTATAAAGGGGGGGGGGGGGGGAGTGTCCACAAAAAGTAGCCTTGTCTCCAGATTTAGCACTCAAAACTGGTCAGCATCATTTACTGACCTAACCTGTGGCTAAACTAAAAGTACGGAGCAAGATTTGGTACAAATTCCCTAGTAAGCGGCTACATGACGGGCAAGCAGGGGAAATGTAAAGGCGTGAAAAGTCCTCGCTCAAACTTTTTTGTCAACAAAATCTGCACGTCCAGTTCTCTCCCGCTCACACTCACGGGCATATGTTTTCACCCGGCGGCCTCCAGCACGCCGCTGGTGGCCGAGGTCGCCCGGCTGAGACCCCGGCCACGCAGGCTCATGCGTGACCGGGGCTGGGGACCGGCGCTACGGACTCGGGGCGTAGAGTCCCGGCGGGGAGCAGCCGCGGAGGCCGGCTCGGGAGAGGCGTTACGCAACCGCCCCGCACCGACTGCCGGACGGGGCGGCCCGGGACCGGGCACCGGGCGGGCACCGTGCCGCCGAGGGCCCGAGGTACAGCGCGCAAGGCCGCGAGCGCGCGTGGTGGACGGCGCGGCGCACGGAGGCCCAGGCTGGGCGGGGTCGGCGCCGGGGGACGCGGGGTCTGGGCCTCCCGGACGCCGCCGCGCGAGCACAACAAAGCCGCCCCGCTGCCGCCACCCGCTGCCCCGCACCCGCCCGGGACCCACCCGACGGGCGGTTGGTGCTCCGCAGGGCAGCTCGCCCGTGGGACCGGGCGGAGCCCTGTCCCGACAAACTTCCCGGCCGCGGCCCCTCACCTCCGGGAGCGCTCTACACTCTCGGCAGCGTCCCGGCCCGCGGCTCCGGGACCTCGCGCGCCGGGAGACCCGGCGCCGGTGGCGGCAGCGGCTGCAGACCCCGGAGGGTCGGGGGAGCCCGGGGAAGCGGCGGCGGCGCTGGCGGCGGCGGCTCCATCTTCCCGGGGCGCTCACGCCGCGGTTCCGAAGCACTGACCGGAGCGGGACATTCGCTACATTGTTGGCATTCCACGGGCGTCACGTGATCCCTCCTCCCGCGTCACTCCCGGCCGCATACCAGCCCGGGCGGGGCGCCCGCGGCCTTGCTCCCCGCCGCCCGCTCCGCCCCACCGGCCGCTTCCTGCGCCGCCTGGCCCGGCCGCCACCTGCCCTGAGCTGGGCTCGCGTCGGAAGTCGGCGGCCCGGGAGCGCCGGTTTTCTTACACGCCTCGTACCAGTCGGTGAGAAAAGTAAGTTCAGAGGCCCCGGTGCCAGCCACGGAAAGTGCAGCCGGCTGTTGAGACCCGGGCATCAAATAATAAACCAGGACGCCTAACACCCTGAGCTTAACCGGACGCAGTTAACCAGCTCCCTCCCCGGGCATGTTTTAGCAGAGTGCCTTATGGTTTTGTAAAACACATCAGTGCTGCACAAACTAACCAGGGAGACTGGCGATTACACTTGGGCCACTCCTTTATCCTCCATTTGGGGATTTGGTCCAGGGACAGACACTGAGAAATAACAGCGTGGAAGCCAAGTCCTTCGTTTACTATTGGCTGTCTAACGTCACACTCCCCACCACCTACGGTCTGTGGTAAGTGATGGTGAGGACTAATAGTCTTAAAAGTCAACCCGGTTTCCTCTTTAATTAACAAACGTGACATTTGAAGTTTCAATTCCGGAAGAAATTCACAAGAGTGTAGATCATTTGTACCAGTTTTTATTTTTGTCCTCGGGAAGGAACTCGAGCCCTTTCTCCTGTGCCAAATTCAGGCTGTATTATCAGAGGGACCCTTGTCAGGACTGTTTTAACTGTCTCATCAGCCTTTAGTCCTGGGCTGCCCCTCCCCCCAATTCCCTTAAGGCTTCTTCCAGAGAACCTCATTTGTTTGTCCTTTGAACTTTAATAATTAAGCCTCCTGCAGATTAGCCTCATTTTCTTTAGTCAGCCTGACTCTGTGTGCTACACTGACATCTTGCACTGTGATGGGGAACCAAGGCATGAAGGAATGCTCTGTAAAAGAGAAGTCTGGCACTCCCCGTGAACTTCCCCCACCCCCCATCTGGAAGGGCACTGGCAACCTTCACTGTGTTTAAGGTTCCTACCTCTTGCTCTTGAAAAAGTGTAAGAAATGTTTGTGAAGCCAGTTAGTGATGCACACCTGTAATCCCGGCTCTCTGGAAGACAGGTGAGTTCAGTGTCAACCTCGTTACAGAGAGAATTCCAGGACAACCACGGCTACACAGAGAAAAGGCCTAGCATTCCAAAGCATTTGCCATACTTCCAGCGGAAACCTCGAAAATGCCTCCAATTCCAGGGCCAAGGGATCCGATGCCTGCCTCGGTCTGGCTTCTGTGGGTATCTGCACACACACATGTGCATACGCTTAGCACAGACGTACACATAAATAAAAATAAATCTTTTTTTAAAAAAAGAACAAAAATAACTTTCTTCTTGTCAGACAGTGGTGGCACACGCCTTTAATCCCAGCACTTTCGAGGCAGAGGCAGGCTGATCTCTGAGTTCGAGACCAGCCTGGTCTACAGAGTTAATTCTAGGACAGCCAGGGCTATACAGAGAAACCCTGTGAAAGCAAAAAAAAAAACAAACAAGTAAGCAAGAACTTTTTGCAATAGGACTATTTATAATAGTGAAAAGCCAGGAACAGCTGGACTGCAGGAGCAGAGAGGGACAAGGCACACGGTGGTATACATTAGGCAGCTAAGTGAAGAGGTGGACTTTATTTTTGCCAAAGGACAAATGATTACAGACAGAATTCAGAACCAATGTGGGGTGAACAAAAGCAAATTGCAGAACTGTACATACATTATGACACCATATCTGTAAATAAACACGGGCTTTGGAACCTAGACTCACCTCATCCTTTGTATAAGTGTGAATTCTTACATACCACGTCCATGATAGCCGTGGCCCGTTTAGAAGGAATGGAACTTGGACCGAGGAGAAAAAACTAATGTTCTAAGTTAATCTACAATGCTTGCTGCTTTTATTAAAAAGCTGAAGGTAAACTGTCAACATTTATCTTTTTTTAGATTTATTTATGTGTGTGAGTATTTTGCTTGAATGTGAGTATGTGCACCACATGTGAGCCAGGTGCCAGTGGAACCCAGAAAAGTGCATCGGATCCCTTAGAACTAGAGTTAGGAATGGTTGTGAGCCACAAAGGTGATGGGACACTATTTATGCCTTTAATTTTTAAAATGTTTTTAAATGCATACATTTGAGACTAGAAACAAATTGGAAACAAGTGTCCAAGATCGGGCTTTGATGAGGAAACTAATTGACAGTCAGTGAAATCAGGTATCATGGTGTGTTCCCATAGTCCCAGCACTCAGGAGATGTCAGCAAGAGAATCCAAAGGTTAAGGTCGTCCTTAGCTACATAGTGAATTCTAGTCCAGCTTTGAGGCCAGTGAGACCGTATCTTTAAAATAAGAATAATAAAAATAGTAATAAAGTATAATATCTGGACATAGTGATTCTAGGTGATATTTTTGTCTTATAACTTTTGATACATCCATAATAGGATAACTAACAACAAAAAGTATTTTTGAATTAGCAAACTAAGTACACTTACATGATGTATGTAGCTGAGGGGAGAGAGAGAGAGAGAGAGAGAGAAAGAGAGAAAGAGAGAGAGAATGAGCACAAGGCCTGTTGAGCACAGCATCATCTTTAGTGACAAAATTACCATGTATAGATTGGTATATTATCCGTGTGTGCCATGCGGTAGCCTAGAGTGATGGTCTAGACGTACACTTTGTCTCTTCTAGTCTTCAGAGGAACCGTGTTATTAACCCTTTCTGATAGAAGAAGACCTTGAAGTACAGAGAGCCAAGTAATTTGCCCAGGATCAAAGAGCTGAGATTTGAATCTAGGTAGATCTAACTGCAGAGCTTAGGAGCACTGAATTACAAGGCTCTCTTCAGGTAATCACAAGAAGTCATGATTACAGCGTACTTATAAATGCGGAAACAAGCCAAATTAGCCCTTTACACTTGTGGTGTTCTTGGCTGGTTGTTGTATTGCTGAAGATGGACGCCAGGGCCTCACAGGTGCTAAGCAGGGACTGTGCCACTAAGCTGTCCCCCAGCTGAAGAGAGAGGGAGTGTGTGTGACTGAAAGAAGAAATGTCTGCAGAGGGAGGAAGAGAGGAGCACAAGAGCCAGGTCTCTTAGTTTCAGTCAGAGGCATCTGTCACAGACCTTTGTAGCACTGAGAGTCAACTCTCCAGGGAGGCTCCTGGAGGAAAGATAGGATTGTCTAGGGGTCCACCCAAGGAGAATGCCTCCCAAGACTGACACCCTGCTCATGTTGTTTCTGAGTGCAAAATTCCTGATTATTGACTCAGCCTCCTTCATGCAATGGGTGTCTGGAGAGTAGGGTCTGGTCTTCAGGCACATCCATGTCTCCTTATTTGTCATCAATGTGATGGAGACACTTCGGATCTGTCTCACTGCAAAGCCGTTCTCTGTAGACAGTCATGACAATGAAGAGCAGGATCACATCCTGAAAGGCCTGGATGCTTGGGAAGAGGCATGCTGCACTGACCCGGCTCATTAGGCGTTGGTTTCTCCCCCTAGGTTTTGTCTCTCATTAACCAGGCTACAGCTTCCTGCACAACAGGAAACTATAAAGACCTCCTAACTGGCAAGCACATCAAATATACTTGAAAGCCATCTTTACTGTGTCAACTATCAAAGTTTAAGCATGAACCATTTCTGTTCAAGTGCGGTGGTGCATACCTACTAATCCCAGAGATTGGGATGCCAGTGTGGAGAGACTGAGGGTCCCAGGCCAGCTTAGAGTCTATCAAGAGACCTGTATGAATGCATGAATGAAATATTATCTGTTTCTGAGTTGGCTCCAGGGAACTCCTCCTCTGTTGATCTTTGGCTACTGTGGTTCTTAGGTGTAAAGCTTTGAGAGTTAACCACATTGCCTTTGCTAGTTAGCTGCTATGTTTCCATGAAGTCTTGAGCTCCTTTTTAAAACTTTAAAACTTTACTTATTTTATTTTATTTTTTTTCTAGTCAAGGTTTCTCTGTGTAGCCTGGCAGTCCTGAAACTTACTCTGTAGACCAAGCTGGCCTCAGACTCACAGAGAGTCACCTGCCTCTGCCTCCCCCAGTGTGTGGATTAAAGGCATGTACCACCATGCCCAGCTTATTTATTTTTATTCTATATGTATGGGTGTTTTACCTGCATGTATGTCTATGTACCATTTGCATGCAGTGCCCAATGAGGCCTGAAGAGGAACAACAGACTCTTTGGGGCTGGAGTTAGCAATGGTCATAAACCAATGGCGTCTAAACTAGGCCAGCCTTTGAGCTGCAGAACTTGACTCTTCACCCCATGACAACAGGATGGATTTACAGGACATTCTGTCTTCAGAGAACTGCTTGGTGAATAGAGGGCACTCCCCGTGGTTTGACAAACAGAACAAAGTAGAGTAGAAATGGAAAATGAAAAACGTTTTTACTCTTCTGTTGGCTTTTCCTCTGCCTCCATTTTCTTGGGTTAAGCAGTGGGCTCCTTTTCTTCTTTCCTATTCAAGTCTGGCTGTTGGTGTGGTGGCTTAGGCCAGTAACCCCAACACATGGGACAAAAAAGCAAGAGGCACTGGATTCAAGGTCATTCTCTGCCTCATTGCAAGCAAGATGGTATATTTTTTAAAAAGGGAAAAAGGGCTGGTGAACACCCCAGCAGGTGAGGGGTTAACAGCAAGCCTGGTGACCTGAATTCAGTCCCAGGATCTGCATGGTGGACAGAGAGAACTGACTGCAGTGTTGGGTACACACAACGTCAGACAGACAGACAAACAAATGTGAAAAGACATTTTTTTTGAACAGCCAAAACAGGGCTACAGAGATGTCTCAGTGGTTAAGAGCACTGACTGCTCTTCCAGAGGTCCTGAGTTCAAATCCCAGCAACCACATGGTGGCTCACAGCCATCTGTAATGCGATCTGATGCCCTTTTGCTACAGTGTACTCATATACATAAAATAAATAAATAATTCTTTAAAAAATTAAAATTGTCTGGTTTATACATGCTTGGCCTAGAGAGTGGCACTATTAGAAGGTGTGGCCCTGTTGGAGGAAGTATGTCACTGTGGGTGTGCACTTTAAGACCTTCATCCAGCTGCCTGGAAGCCAGTTTTCTCCTAACAGCCTTCAGATGAAGATGTAGACCTCTCAGCTCCTCCTGCACCATGCCTGCCTGGATGCTGGCCTGCTCCCACCTTGATAATAATGGACTTAACTTCTGAACCTGTATGCCAGCCCCAATTAAATGTTGTCCTCATAAGAGCTGCCTTAGTCATAGTGTCTGTTCACAGCAGTAAAACCCTAACTAAGACAAAAATTAAAGAAAAAGCAAACCAGTTAGCATCTTAACCCAGGGCCTTTCAAGCACTGTCCCACTGATGCCCTTAGCCACATTTAAGATTTTTTTCTCTGCAATGAAACAGCTTGGATATCAGGGCTAAATCCCTAGGATATCAGTTCTCACACTTGTCTTGCAGTTTTAAAGTGTGAACTCTTCCCTGATTTTAAATAATTTCTAATAGCTTTACATCTAGCTATCATAGAGAGAGACCGTTGTAGAAAATGCACACAAGCTTCCTGTGAGTAGCTGGGGCAGCTCAGGAACCCACAGACCTGCTCGTCCGGGTGCCTCCACTCATGCTCAGGTATTCTCATTTTCCAAATAGCCACTGTGCTTCTCAGGCAAGTGATAACATATGAAGTTGCATAAATCAGCCTTGCTCAATGAGCTAAGGCTTGTTCCCAGGAAAGCTCACAGCAGCAACCTCACTAGGATGGAATCACACTCTGATTTAAACAGTTCTTTTGACAGTTCCTAATAGTAAGAGACAAAGTTCGTAAGGAAGACAGTCTCCTAACATATCCATCCCCCATGCACTCCCCTGGTGCTGATTGACTTCATTTGAGTATTCCTTATATTTATATAAAGAATAAATATATTTTAATTTATTTAATTGTTTGTCTGACACTTCTGTGTCACATCCAGGTCTGTATCTGGAAAAGTTTCACTGAAAAGGCTATACTTTACTTTTGTGTGTTTTAAAACCTTCCATTAGAAACATAAAACAAGGGGCTAGAGAGATAGCTCAGCAGTTAAGAGCACTGACTGCTCTTCTGAAGGTCCTGAGTTCAAATCCCAGCAACCACATGGTGGCTCACAACCATCTGTAATGGGAACCGATGCCTTCTCCCTGCGTTGATGACAGCTACAGTGTACTCACATACATAAAATAAATAAATCTTTAAAAAAAATAACAGTAACAACAAAAAATGCAAAACAAGGCTCAAGAGTGGGTGCATACCTTTAATCCCAGCACTGGATTATATCAAGGCCACCTTGGTCTACAGAGTGATTTCCAGGCCAGTGAGGCCCTATCTAAATAATAACAAAAACAAAA
>JADRCD010202467.1:0-11801 GCA_019843815.1 Montemys delectorum | reverse complement strand
CCCCCCGACGTGACCTGGACACAGTCGGCCTCACTCTCCCAGCCCCAACCAGGCCCCTTCACCACTCCACTTTCTGGCCCCTCTCCCGCAACCACCAGCTAGGGATTCTTCCCGTGATGTCAGGTGTCCCCATGTGATGCGATATTCCCCCCACCCCACCCCAGGCTTCCCCATGGTCACTTACCACTCTAGGTCCCTTTGTCCTCTGCGGGCCTGGCGCTGGTCGGTTACAGGCAGGGGTGTTGTGGGGCAGCTTTCGGGCAGTGTCAGAGGTCTCAGGGTCAGGGATCACATCCATGATGCACTGCAGCCCAGTGTAGACGCAGATTGACCGGCGTACGGATGGACACATCTGAGGCGGCTTCAAAATGGCTGCAGCTGGAAGCGATTACCAACCAGATGCAGGGTGATGGAGTAACAAGCCGCGACCACAGCCAGGCGGTCACACAGGGTCGCGTGAGGATGATGTCATGAGCAGCGACCAAAACAACTGGGCATGTGCTGGGTTAGACTCCCCTCTTCGCTGAAGGAGGGCGGGTCCTGCTTCTGTCAGTCACTGTAACAGAGGGCAGGGCCTGGCTCCTGTGAGTCACTGTGACAGAGGGTGGGTCCTGGCTCCTGTCAGTCACTGTGACAGGGCAGGGCCAGCTCCTGTCAGTCACTGTGACACAGGGCAGGTTGGCTCCAGTCAGTCACTGTGGATGGGAGGGATCTGGCTCTTGTCACTCATTGCTCTTGTGGTCTGTTCCAACACTGCTTTGGTTTAAAATTAAATGCGTTAGAGATGGGCTTGACTGAGGCAGGGGAATCGCTGGGATGGAAGGAGCTGCAGGAGGGGGATAGCAGGGATGACACAGTCCCACAGCAATGTCCCTGTCCCCTCCCCGAGGCTCCACCCCACAACAGGGCATCAGCTGGGACATCCCAGCCTGTGATTTCTTGGTCTGTGGAATTGACTCCTGCGGCCAGGAAACACCCCAGGCTCCGCCCATGGCTGCTGTCAGTTAAGGTCAGGTATTAATTACTAACAGGAAACACCCCAGGACCCGCCCACGGCTGTTGTCAGTCATGGTCAGGCCCCAATTACTAACAGGAAACACCCCAGGCTCCACCCATGGCTGCTGTCAGTCAAGGTCAGGTATTAATTACTAACAGGAAACAACCCAGGCCCTGCCCACGGCTGCTGTCAGTCATGGTCAGGTCCCAATTACTAACAGGAAACACCCCAGGCTCCGGCCTTCACACCCAGGGAATGGAATGTCCCAGCCACCTGGGCAGAGGACAACACAGTGGGTCAGCAGTGATTTCCAGACTTCCTCAGCTACCTCCCGAGTCATAGATCCCAGACCTCCCCAGCAAGTCTCCTGCCCCACACCCCAGTCATGGAATGTGCATGGAGATGGGCCCAACAGATTAGCATAGAGGTCCCTGCCTACCCCAGGATTCCCTGCTGTGTTTTAAGTCAGGCCTGAGAGCTCACTTCCTGGTCTCTCTGTCTTGGTAATGGGGAGACCCCAGCAGGCGGGACTTCTGCAGAGTAAACACTCTGTGCATTTACACAGTGTTGGAGTCTGGGGTGTTATTCTTCAGTGAATCGTGGAATCTCACAGTCAGTTGTGCATGAAATTATATTCGGGTCACCATTTTTATTTCACAGAACAATATATGTCTGTTATTATATCAGTGCCATGCTTATGTGTTAGTATAGCTCTGTTCAATAACTTAAAAGTCTGAGTCAGTAATATCTACAGATATCCCTGCATTCTTTAGGATTCCCTTGTCTCTCTTTGATCCTTTGTGTTTCTGTATGAACTGTAAGATGATTTAATTAGTTCTGAGAAGAAATTATTTCCATATATTGCTTCATCTTTCCTACCTGAACTTCTGGTCCAATACATATTAGCAATCAGGTGTTTTGCTTTATTTGGGATAAAGTCCCAACTTCTTGAAATTGGATATCTACATTTTGAACTGACCAACTTGCAGGCTCAGATATTGGAGAGATATTGGTGACATCTGCTCCAGTTTCAACCATTCCTTCAATATTGCTTAATATTATTCTTAGTTTTGGCCTTTGATTCTCTATGGAAGTTTGCCAAAATATTTGTTTTCACCTCACTTTTAGGTTTTTATAATTGTCTATAGTACATGTCACAGCCTTGTCTGGTCTCAGAGCATCTGTTTTGCAAGCAGTGACATTTAATCATCTTGAGAAAGAAAACACTTCCTGCCTGCAATTTGGGCCTGTGAGAGGCCCACCTGGGAGTTTTTTTTGGTAAGGTGTTGCTCAATTTGTCTGCTGTTGCTCTACATTCCCTAGTCAAATGTCAGCTTATACCACATCTTTGACATATACCAGAAGGCCTAGGCCCTATTTTGGTATTACTTTGTTTTTTTCTGTAATAATTTCTGAGGTCACAATTAAAACAATTGAAATCATGGGTCATCTCTAGATGTTTAGTGGCCAGTTCTCCTATTAAAGTCATAACAGGTGAGCAAAATCCGACATCATTTTTATGTCTAACCCACTCATCTATGGATGCTGACCATGCCCTTCAGTGATCTGACTACTTTCTTTCATTCAGCATTGGCATTTCAAAGGCTAAAGACTCCATCTTTGCCTTCTTGCTGCTGAATCTGCCATACTTATTTCTAAAGTTGATGTTAGATTTTGCAAAAAGGAAAGGTCTTTGGGACCTTGGATGACTTAAATAAGTGGTTCAGTCTTTTCTCTGATTCTGTGAGTTTGTCCGAGGACTTTAAGGCTGAAAATTGAAACAATGTCAGAATTATTTTACCATATGCAGCCCACATCTCTACCTCAGCAAAACGACCTTCAGCAAGCACCTGATCTCTGGAAATCTTTCTACCCTGGCTCTATCTTGTCATGTTATCTCCCTTGCCTCATCTCTCCTCCATGAGAACCATTGTACATGTACAACAGGTTCTAGTATTGCTCTTGCCACACCTTTCCACTCTTGTGGGGTTATTGTATTCTTAATAACCTAAGAAGTCACGTGAATGCATTTCAAGATGAGTGACACTTTCCTTAAATTTATTCAGTTCTAACACATCCATGGGTTGACATTCAAATTCCTGATAAGCCTGTGGATGATTATTATCTGGAGGTCTTTCTTATTTATTAAACAGATAAAGTTTGTCTTCTAATATCCTTTGGTTGGCTTTCTCTAAGCTTTTCTTCTATCTCTACCTGAGTATATGCTTTAATTGAAATTTTAAATTCCTCCCTTAAAGTCAGCACCCATGCTTTATAATTTTCCTTTTGATCATTCTGTTTTTCCATGAATTTCTGTGTTCTCAGTTCAAGGTTCTGCCTCCACATTTTTATTTCTATATATATTGAAATTCTAATAATCTGCTGTCCATTTTATTTTGATTGATTAATTTAAAAAGTTTATTTCCCAAGTCTTGTCTCCAACTCTCATTATTTCCTCTTTGGTGTTCAGTTTGATCTGGGAGCTGTTGGATCTTTTGTTTTCAAGCTCCTCTCTCCCACCTTCAATTCCATCTTTCTATCTCTTATTCTGATGTATAATTCCCATGTCTTCATTTCTAGTGTTTACTCTAGGCCACATTGCTAAGTCTTAAAGTTCTCTTTCAGTTGTTCATGCTGCTCTCAAATTTCCTATATCTTCTGTTCTAAGCACGGCTTCCATAATCTTAGCTTCTCTTCTGTTGTAATGCTGATATTGAAGCATCTGTCTTATTTGACTTACTAGCTTTAGTAAATTATCCTTTAGACCTTGCTTCCGAATTTTATTGATATCTTCTTGCTGTTCAGTCTGATCTGTGAATCACTGAATTCTTTTTTCTAGTGTCTCTTGCAGCTCCTGTCTACAGTCTTTATTCTCCTATTTCTGTTGGTTATTTTGACCTATGAGATCCTGAACCTTTAGTTCTAGTGTGTCCTCTAGGAGCCTTTGCCAAAGCTTAAATCTCATCTCTGTGTTCCTCCAGCTCATCTATGAAATTCTGAAATTTCTGGTGCAACATCACTTTTAGTTCCTGTCTCCAATGCTTATTCTCCTCTTTCTATTGCTTAATTTGACCAATGAAATCCTGAACCATAAGATCTATGGTTACCTGTAATCTCTTTTCCATGGCAAGGATTTTTTTTTAATCTATGGTCCTCTTTTGAGTAGACATAGTAAATATAGAGAAATAATATTATAATACTGGTAAATGATAAGGAGTCTATTTCCTTTAAATCTATGCCTGATAAACATTCTTAATATCATCACATAATGTCCAAAATATATTTATTTTCTTTCTCATAATTAAATATCAAAAGGATTTATGCATACATATATACATATATGCCTACATATATGTATATATGTATGTATATATACATATGTATACATATATATATATATATATATATATATATATATATCTTTTTATTAACACTATATTATTTGGACTGGAGCCCTTTATACCTTGGTATCTTTCTGATATACAATTTTATAGACTGCAGGCCTCTTCAATTCATTTATTTACAGAGAGGGACTGAGTGTAGAAAGACCCATGGCTTCCGTGCTCCTGTTTGGGTTGCAGCTGGCAACGTGTGCTAATCTTATACAGGCTGCTGTACAAACAAGCTGTCAGAAGATCGAATCTGGCTTACTGTTTACTGTATATGTGGGTGATGTGGCAGGGGTATACTGGGAAGCAAACACAGAAAGTTTCATTTGGGCTTATATGTCCAGATCAGTTCATTGTGTCTTCAGAAAACTGTCTTCAAGGGCAGGTGTGCTCCAGGGTTTCCTGTCACTTCCTGAAATTTTAAAATGCTTATGCCCACGTCTCGCTCCAGGCTGGGGTCCTAAGCAGCAACTTAGCTCTCTGCCTGTAGGTTGGAGGGGGAAGCTTCACTACAGGTGTCTGCAGGCTCCTCACAATCAGTCAACTTTCAGTCCACACACTGCTGCAGCCTAGATCATTGTCAAAGCTGTATATGGGAATGGGGGTTGGCAATGAAGTTTTATCTCAAGTTAGTTGAATTCTAATAAATACGACAGGTAGAAATTTGTTATGTGAAATCTCCAACTCAAATAAGCCTAAACAAAAAACCCACAACTCAATTAATCTGAATTCAAGCTACATACTTCCATTAGGCAGATCTACCACTACACTACTATATTCCTCATCTATGAGATCCATTATAACTTGCAGTTTCTTGAGGCCTTGTGCTTCTGTTCCATTTTACTTCCATCTCCATCTCTTCAGTCTTCCTCTCTATCCCTCCCCTTGTTCTTCTCCTTACTCTCTTCACTTATTCGCTAAAACTTTTTAGTTCCACCATACTTCCATTGCCCTATCAATGACTCTATCCTTTATTTTACTAATTAAAATTGTGAGAAGGTTTACTTTAAATCACCACAGTATGAGTACATGATTCACTCGTTATCCCAGGCAGTCCCTCTAGGGGAAGTGGAATTAGCATCAAAATACAAACAGCACCTGGGAAACCCGCAACAGAAAGCCAGAGATGCACTTACATAGAGACAGAAGGGATGTCAGATGCCATGGGACTAGAGTTACAAGAGATGATTAGCTACCAAATGGTTTCAGAGTATAAAACCTGTCTTCTGTCCAACAAACCTCAGTGCTCTTGACTAATATGCTACCTCTCTAGCTGTGATGAATTGAAAACTGTTTGATATTTTAATTAAAATATATTAAGTTACTCCTTATCCTTTCTCCATGCCATCCCTAATTCTTTCCACCAAGTCATTCATTTTAAGTATGTTTGAGAATGTATGTACAAATACATGAATAAAACATGCTGAGTGCATATCTGTTCATTGTGTGTACATGCTACAGGTATACTTTGTATTGTATATGCAAGTAGAAAGCTCATTTCTGCCTCAGGTTAATATAGCCACATGAAAGACATTTCCTGAATTTCCACTATCATGGTGATCCCTTACTCCTCTGGAAACATAAACCATAATTAAACACTTTCAGAAGATGCCTTAGACAATATAATTTATCATACAAACATAAGCATCACTAATACACAGTTGTAAAGTTTTACCCTTCCAAATAGTTGTTTCATGTAACTGAACAGAATTGTGAAAACTAAAAATGTTCCCTTACTATTTGCTTCAGATGTTTTTTGCCCATATGTTTGCAAATGGAAACAAAGTAGACGGATATCATAAAATTTGAATTGATTTTGATCCTTTTCACACACACAAACACATAAACACACACACGCACACACACACACGCGTGCACACACACACACACACACACACACACACAAACACACACACACACACAGGAGTAAATCAATGAAAACGTATTGTGTAAGACCTTACCAAAATCTTTATCCTTACAGATTACATTCTGTATTCTTTAATATTCTCAAAGACTAATGTGATATGCAAAAGTCTGATAGATTTATTCCAGAAAATGTAATGCCTTTTCAAACCATACTTGAACAAATGGATATAATAGGGTAGAACATAACATTTAAATTTTGTATTATTTGACACAGATTAAGAACAGAATAAAAAAAGTGATTGGGGGCAAATGAAAATGTAACTGAGCATTGATGTTTGTGATTTTCAAGTTTGTTAGCTATAAAACTTCCATGGCACACAGTGGGGATGGGGTATTGCAGCTAAGCTTCTGAGAATATTTTTGTGGCCCTGATTGATCAGTAGTGACATAATTATAATAAATACTTATCATTTGAATTGTCCTGGTAGTTGAATTGTCCTAGTGGTTGAATTGTGTCAGATATCAGGGGATCCCATAACATAAAGGCTTTACCACTTTGCTGACATTCATACAATTCTCTCCTATATGAATAGTTTCATATTAATAAGGAATGCAGAGGTATGCAAAGGCTTCACCATAGTAAATGCATAAGTAAGGTTTCTCCCTAGTACTAATTCTTACATGACCTGGAAGACTAGAGAACTCTGCAAAGGCTTTACCATATTAAATACTTTCACAGGGTTTCTGTCTTAGCATTCCCATTGCTAGGAATAGATTTCATGTCAAAGGCAACTCATATAAAAGCAAACATTTAATTGTGGCTGGTTTGTACTTTCAGAGGTTTGGTCCATTTTCATCATAGTGGGAAGTATGGTTGGCATACAGAAAAATACAATGATGAATAAGGAGATGAGAGGTCTGCATCTTGATTTAAAGGAGCCAGGAAGAGAATGTCTTCTTGGGGTCAAGTTGGAGTGTCTCTTAAGAGTGGGGTTGAACTTCAAGCTCACCGCCACAGTGGTGCACTATCTTCAACACACCCACAATTGCTGATAGTGCTGCACCCTGGGACAAATATATTCAATATAGCACATTCCACTCACTGACCCCCATATGATTGTTCAAATACATGAATGTATAGGGACCACACTTAAATACAGCATAGTGTAAAATAAAATCCAACTTCAAAACCCACATCATTTATACCAGTCTCAAACATGGTAAAAGTCCAAAGTTCATCTTATGAGATTCATCCAATCATCTAACTGTAATCCCCCATATTTTCAAAAACAAATAGAACACTATGCATGTTCAAATTTACAGGATATACTTCACCATTACTAAAGGTCATTGAGAGATAATACTGAACTTAAACAAGACCAAAATCCAGTTGGGCAATATCCAAACACTGCATGTCGACGTCTGATGTCAGAGCATTCTCCAGATGTCTAACTCCTTAGTGTTTTGTTCATTAGAGCACACTTCCTTCTCTTTGACTGGTTTTATTCCTTGAAAGGAATTTATCTGAACAGATATACCACTACTCTGGCATCTCAATATCTTTGATGCTCCATGATAACTTCAATATTACAAGTTCTTGTTCCAGTATCTGGGATCCACACATAATCTTCAGGGCTCCTCAAAAGAAATTGTGTCACTTTTCCAACTCTTCTCTCTATAGCACTCTAGGTTCTTGTTGACTCCACTCTACTGCTAATGCTTTTCTAGATGCTCATCCAAAGGACTGACATCTTCAATAAACAGGGTTATGCTGCAATGAGGCTTTCCAGCTTTCCTCTCATATACTCCTCTCATAGTTGCAAATCTTACGTTTTCTGCCTGACACTTTTATGTGTCACTTTGAAATAACATCAGCTGAGAGATTCTCACACATGACCAATTCCAGGTGGACCATGTCTGGATAATAATATTTCCTAACATAATACAGTTATCCTTCATACAACTTCAAATATCTAAGTTAAACTGGGTGGACTCTTGCCCTAATGTCACAGTCACTATTCTTTTAATACTGTTTAATGTCCTTGATCATAGTATTTAGCTTCATTGAACTTCCTAATGAAACTTTTCTCTATGAAATTTACCTTTAAATTTTTACTTTCTAAGATTATTATACTTGATCAAAATTATCTGTACCTATGTTTTCTACATTCCTACTAGGATAGCCCACTTAATGCATGTAAACATCCAAAGTCTAAAAATCTACATTAATCTAAACAAAAACATGGTCAGGCCTATCATAGGAATACTTAAAGCTGGGGTACCAACATCTTCTTTGGATAGAATTGCCATTGCTAAGAAGAGACTCTGTGACCAAAGCAACTGCTTCAAAGGCAAACATTTAGTTGAGCCTGGCTTACAATTTCAAATTTTTAGTTCATTACCATCCTAGCAGAAAGAATGGCAGCATTCAGGCAGGCATAATTCTTGAGAAGGTACAGAGAGATCGGCATCTTTATGAAAAGACGTCCAGGAAAAGACTGTCTTCTAGGAAAATAGTAGGAGGGACTGTTTTATATAAGTCAGAGCTCCAAAGAACACCATTGTAGTAATTCTATTCCTTCAAAACTGTAAGATCTACTCCACAAGGCATGCCTCCTAATAGTTCCAGATTGAAATCACCAGTTTATATTTACTATGACTTCTTTCATGTATTTAAGTATGATTTGGACATGCAAAGGCATTACCACTTTGATTACATTCATGATGTTACTTTCCAGTATGTTATGGAGACTAGTGGGAAAGGCAAAGGCAATAGCACCATGACTACATTCATAGTTTCTTTCCAATATGGATGCCTTTATGATTTTGGAGAAAAAACAAACAAACAAACAAAAATTTGTGAAAGGCTGTTTCAACCTTGATCACATTCATGAGATTTCTTTCTAGTATCTGCACCTTTACGTTTTTTGGAGACATCTCCTTCAAGAATAGGCTTTACCTCATTGATAACATTTTTAAGGTTTCTCTTTAGTATGAATTCTTTTATGTCTTTGGAGATTATTGGGCATGGCAAAGGCTTTACCACATTGATTACAAACATAAGGCTTTTCTCCAGTATGTGTTCTTTTATGATACTGGAGACTACTCTGATGTGAAAAGGCTTTTGCACATTGATTACATTCATAAGGCTTCTCTCCAGTATGTGTTCTTTTATGATATTGGAGATGACTGGGTTGTGAAAAGGCTTTTCCACACTGATGACATTCATAAGGCTTCTCTCCAGTATGTGTTCTTTTATGATATTTGAGACTATTCTGATGTGAAAAGGCTTTTCCACATTGTTTACATTCATAAGACTTCTGTCCAGTATGTGCTATTTTATGATAGTGGAGAAGACTGGGTTGTGAAAAGGCTTTTCCACATTGATTACATTCATAAGGCTTCTCTCCAGTATGTGTTCTTTTATGATGTTGGAGATTACTCTGACATGAAAAGGCTTTACCACATTGACTACATTCATAATGCTTCTCTCCAGTATGTGTTCTTTTATGATATTTGAGACTACTCTGATGTGAAAAGGCTTTACCACATTGATTACATTCATAAGGCTTCTCTGCAGTATGTCTTCTTTTATGTATTTGGAGATGATTGAGTTGTGAAAAGGCTTTTCCACACTGATGACATTCATAAGGCTTCTCTCCAGTATGTGTTCTTTTATGGTGTTGGAGACTACTCTGATGTGAAAAGGCTTTTCCACATTGATTACATTCATAAGGCTTCTCTCCAGTATGTGTTCTTTTATGATATTTGAGATTACTGTGTTGTGAAAAGGCTTTACCACATTGATTACATTCATAAGGCTTCTCTCCAGTATGTGTTCTTTTATGAAGTTGGAGATGACTAGGATATGAAAAGACTTTACCACATTGATTACATTCATAGGGCTTATTTCCAGTATGTGTTCTTTTATGATATTGGAGATGACTGGGTTGTGAAAAGACTTTTCCACATTGATTACATTCATAAGTCTTCTCTCCAGTATAGGTTCTTTTATGTTCTTGGACATGACGGGATTGTGAAAAGGTTTTACCGCATTGATTACATTCATACGGTTTCTCTCCACTATGACTTCTTACATGTCTGCAATGATAATTGTCACAGATCAAATCTTTACCACATTCATTACCTTGCACAATTGTTTTATCATATGTATTATGTTTACAATGTGCTCTAATTGTAAATCAGATTCAGATTTTCAGATTTTATAACTGCTTATGTTCATGGTGTTTTCCAGCATTATAGGTTATTTTGTATCTTTCAAGATACCTGTGATTGTTCTTATTTAGCTCATATATACAACATCATTTTTCTATGTGATTTTTTATGATGTATTTCACCTATCTGAAGTAAAATGAGATAACCCACAACTTTAAATCACTATTTACATTTATAATTTTTCATTAGGCTAGAGAGATGTCTCAGTGTTCAAGAGCACTGACTGCACTTCAGAAGATCCTGAGTTCAAATCTTAGCAACCACATGGTGCTTGCAAACATCTGTAATCAGATAGATGTTCTCTTCTGGTGTGTCTTGTATATAAATTGTACTTATATATAACATACAAATTAATCTTAAAAAAATAATAGTAATTTTCTGGTAGTGTGAATTATACCACATTTTACTGTGAACCAGTACAAACAAAAGAATTTTCACATTCCTCCTACCCCTAAAGGTTTTCTACAGTATGAGATTA
Organism: Montemys delectorum; assembly: GCA_019843815.1. Lineage (NCBI taxonomy): Eukaryota > Metazoa > Chordata > Mammalia > Rodentia > Muridae > Montemys > Montemys delectorum. Next base: position 835 of record JADRCD010202467.1, on the reverse strand, counting down.
GGGATGTTCCAGGTAAAATTAAAAAAAAAAAGTTAATCAAAACAAACAAACAAAAACACCCCAAATTAATAGCAAACATCTAACATATTCAGAATGTCTACCAAATGCAGAATACTAAATATTTTCTCATTATTCTCAGATAGCAAGATGTACATTGCTTCTTTAATATCACTATGCTCATGTGGCTTTTATCCATTGTGACACATGATATACCTATTAAAAGAAGAATAACAAATGAATGGTTTATACATTGCTGTCACACTGTTTGACTTTTTGTTCCTCATAGACATGTGGTATATGAATTAAGGTTTCTCCATGACAACATTCTTTTTATTTTTGTTTGTTTGTTTGTTTGGTCGTTTGTTTCTGAGACAGGGTTTTTCTGTGTAGCCTTGGCTGTCCTGGAACGTACTGTGTAGACCAGGCTGGCATTGAACTAAGAAATCCACCTGCCTCTGCCTCCCAAGTGCTGGGATTAAAGGCATGCATCACCAACACACGGCAACATTCTTGATTCTTATAAACAGAATTCCCATCAAACTTATCAATGTCACTATAAGCATTTTATTATCATCAGTTAAAAGGCATTATTAGCTTATTAGGAAATTTTGTATATATAATTATCACTATTTAATATGTAATATCTAATTGTTAGGAGACTATACACATTGTCAAATCTACAGTGTAATTCTAATAGAGCTACAAATCAGATAAATGTATCTTTTAGTCACCGGCGGTGGTGGCGCACACCTTTCATCCCAGCACTTGGGAGGCAGAGGCAGGTGGATTTCTGAGTTTGAGGCCAGCCTGGTCTACTGACAGAGTTCAAGGACAG